>JAAEAF010004830.1:0-53825 GCA_011037195.1 Triatoma infestans
GTGACATGTACTACCGGTCTACTCGCAGAGATGGTGGTGACATGTACTACCGGTCTACTCGCAGAGATGGTGGTGACATGTACTACCGGTCTACTCGCAACGTCGAAGTAATTACATAGAACAAATCCAAATTACTTTTCAAATTTCCTCATCACATATTCCTTAGAACCACCTAGAAGTAATTTATGTGGAGGGTTATATATTTATTTACATATCAGAATCCCAATAAAGTAAGTGTGCCATTCTTTTCGCTTCGGCCACTGATTTTCCCGGGGACTATTTGCTGCCATAGCCTGCGAAATGTCATCCATCCACAGTTTCCGTGTCCTGCTTCTGCTTCGCTTCTCCACTGGTGTAAAATCAAGTATTCTGTATGGCCGACTGTTTCCTAGAATTCTTTGTACACGGCTGTGCCACCAACTCAGCTAAGCTTCCACGTTCCAGTTTCTTGTAAAATTTTAAATTTCTCCTCCAGAAGTCCAACTCTATTGCTTGGAGGCAGACCCCTTTTTTATTATACACCAGTGTAGCACTTCTTCCACGAAAGACAAGTTCCATTACTTTTTATAGACAAATTTAGTGCGTTTAAAAAACTTGCTGTTTGGAGAAAATATTTCTAACAATGGAAAAACTAGATATATTTTCCATTGCATGCAATATTTTGATTTGAATAGAAAATAATTACTTTCACTAAAGAAGAAAAGCATTAGTTGGTACATATTCTACACTGTAAAATTGGAAAATTCAGATATTAAAATATTATAAAGGAAAAATATATATTACTACGTACTTTGCAGAAGATATCTTCGTTGACCTGGAGAAAATAGGTCAACGATCTATAAAGTAACAAGGAAAAACAACACATCGCAATAATGAAGAGGGAACAAAGTAATCGTTAATCTACCATTAGTAAAAAGTGGATATGACGTCAACCAGCTTTCTTTCCCTCTCTGTTGGTGATATGTTGCGTGCTTGTGTCTGTTATGAAACTGGATTGAAATAGACACGCCTAACTAATACAAAAAAAGAAAACTGTTTATTCCCTCTAACTCCTTTGGAAAACTCGGTTTTTCTACTCTAGTATGCCAAAACTGTTTTTCAGCAATATATCAATTAATTATATCATATCGCCTGCTTTTAATATTTAGAAAAACTTCTTTTCAGGTCCCATTCGGACCGGAAATAGTATAAAGATTTTGAAAAATACTATAAGTAAAGTGGGAAATTTATAAAATTATTAAAATTACCAATTCTATTCAATTTTTATTGTTTTACAATTTTAATACAAAATGCAGAATTCTGCCTGTCGTGTTATCGTCTGTAATTAAATTAATGTAATGTTATTACTGTTAATAAAGGTTTGCAAGATCGCACAGGAAATCAGTTACTAAAACAAAATGTCAAGAGAAATTAACACTTTTCTTGTCTGGAATTTTCAATCAGTTTTTGCGATTTTCACGAAAAGATCTTTACAGATTTCTGTCTACTTCCTTTCTATTGGATTTTTATTGGAAAAATTATTTTGGAGAAGTGTTTAGTGATCTAAATATCCAGTAACAAAGTTGGAGTTTAAAGAAAATGTGCCTCGTTATGAGAACAACAATAAGAAAAATCTGGTGTGAATCACTCACAATGACTTTCTCTTGCTCCTTTTAATAAAATCACATATAAAACGGCAAATTTTTATTAAACTCAAATTTTACGTACCTGTCCTATCATAAATGGATGGTCCTAACCAACCTACTAACCTCGGCAGGTAGAGAAGTGGGCGATTATATTACGGGCCAGTAGAGTGCTGTAAAAACACTGAACCAACTAAACATCTGAAATTAACGCCAGTAATTCCGTACAACTATCCAAACAAATTTTTGTTTTTGTTTTTGGAAAAATGTTCCATATTCTTTAATTGCACACTCTACTCGCAGAGATGGTGGTGACATGTACTACCGGTCTACTCGCAGAGATGGTGGTGACATGTACAACCGGTCTACTCGCAACGTCGAAGTAATTACATAGAACAAATCCAAATTACTTTTCAAATTTCCTCATCACATATTCCTTAGAACCACCTAGAAGTAATTTATGTGGAGGGTTATACATTTATTTACATATCAGAATCCCAATAAAGTAAGTGTGCCATTCTTTTCGCTTCGGCCACTGATTTTCCCGGGGACTACTTGCTGCCATAGCCTGCGAAATGTCATCCATCCACAGTTTCCGTGTCCTGCTTCTGCTTCGCTTCTCCACTGGTGTAAAATCAAGTATTCTGTATGGCCGACTGTTTCCTAGAATTCTTTGTATAACTTTTTATACATTTGTATCTGTAATGTAAGGTGCCAAGTTTAAAGGAAATCGTTATAATCATTTTCATGAAAATTCCAAAAAAAAACCTCCCCCCCCTATTCTGTAAAATTGCACTTCCGGCTGACCGATTTTCTTCAAATTTGGAATTTCAGTATAACGCTTCTAATCTGTATTAATACTGAGTAGGTGGTAAAACCTTATATTATATTGAAGTAGTAGTCTATAGGTAAACATAAGCTCCTGTCCCCCCCCCCCTACTACTCACACAAAAATCAATGTTTCCGGGGAAAGGTTACATATAAAAGTGATTGGTACAAATGTGTGTAGATACTACACGAAGTTTAAAGAAAATCGCTGGAGCAGTTTTCGAGAAAATCACGAAACATGCGCTTCCTTGCGGAGATGGCCGCAAATCTTCGTGACTGATGGGTGGTAATGCCTAAACAGAATACCAAGTTAAGCTTTCTGCGTCTTTTCGTTTTTGAGATATTGTGGTAACACACACACACACACACACGCGCACACACACACACCCATACACATCATTCGCTAAAAACATTTATATCGTATTCAGTGGATCCCAAACCATATATTTCTGGTAAAAACTCAATTTGGAATATCTGGCACGATCACAGTATTCCTCCTACTAGGAGGAGGTAAGACAAAATAAAAAAGTATGTGGGTTTCATACTATTTGAATTTGTGAAAATGGTTTCTGTGGAAATCTTGTCATATAGTATTGAGGAAAACACTTTTTCTCTCACTGGCTCTCACTGCATTTATCGTCAATGAAATTCCATTCAATAAAAGAAAAAAGGGAAAATAAAAAGCTGCTTTCCGTCTATATTGAATTCATATACCCCTACCATAAGGAAATTCTGCCTGTCGGGCGCATTACCGAAGATAATTTCTCCTCCATCAGTTACTTCCCCCACCAGTGAACAATAATTCATCCGTAAAGCATTCTACCGGTCGATCTGTTAATCATAACCAAACTCTCATGTATTCTCCGTGCAAAATGTGGCCAGTATATATATTTTTTATCATTTATATTTTTTTCACTATTTCACTTCTCTTAGATGTCAAAGTTTCGAATTTAGGTTTTCACCAAAAATATATTATTCAAGACCACTGAGTGAAAAATGTTATAAACTGAAAGTTTCGCTTAAAATTGCCAACTCGAAATTCAACTTTACTGATTAAAAGAAAAACAATATCTGTACTCTCACACAACTTTCTCTAACTCCATTTTTCAAAATTGTAATTGACAAATTCTATAATTAGTACGTCAAATTTAATGAAATTCATCGGTGTTATTATAGAGAAAATCGCCAAAACTAAAAAAAATTATTCAGTAAAAACGCATTTCCCGATTATTAATTTTCTTGAAACTCGGAATTTCGGCAATTTATTTCTAATTAATTTTGTCTAGATGGTAGAATTGTATTATCAACTAAGACAGCACTTTGGCAAATATAACACTACCCCCACCCTAAAAGCCCTCTTGAATTAGTTCACCCGGAGAATCGTTACAAATAAAAGCTGTAGCGCTTTAGATATGTAATTTATATTCTTACTTTAAAGAAAACTGTTGGAGCCGTTTTAGAAAAATAGCAGAAAACTGAAAATACTTTTCAGTAAAAACGCACTTCGGTCATCTGATTTTCTTTAAATCCGGCATTTCAACAACATATTTGTTTCTAATTAATATTATTTAGATGATAGAATTGTGTAATAAACTGAAATAGCACTGTGGAAAAAATCTAACCCCTTCCCTCTCCCAAAAGGGCCCTTTAATGATTTTCCCAAAGAAATGTTGCAAATAAAAATTGTGGATCTTTGTATATGTAGATAATATACATAGTTTAAAGGAAATCGTTGGAGCCATTTTCGAGAAAATCGCAAAAAAGTGAAAAAAAAAACAAAACATTCAGTGTTAATTCCGGTTGAGGAATGTTGTCAGGTGATGTACTTCGGATCCATGATGATACATCAAGTTTGAACTTACTGCGATTTTTTGTTTTTGAGCTATGCCTGTTCACACACACACAGACCATTTTCCGAAAACCCCTTTTTTGGATATTTCCGTTCTGAACTCGATATCGAAAATTTGACACGGTTACAATACTTCCTCTTTCTAGGAGTAAGAGAAAGTAGAAAGTGCCATTTTCTCATAAACTGTTCCATAGATTTTCTTTAAATATCGTATACTATCAACGCCAGTCACTTTTATTTGAAACCTTTATCCAGAAAAATGTATTTTGCCGGGGTTATGGTGTAGTTGCAATTTCAACCTTTCAGTAAAAATTTATGGTTCATACACTTAGACCACCATTCGCAGACAAATCACAAACAAAGTAAATGTTTTCCATTCATATTAAGAGTTTCAACGTGTGTTTTTATTTTCGGCAAATTTCAAACGATCTTTCTCATTTAGTCGTAAGAAAATGTAAGAGAAAATTGTTCCTTAGTAACCGCATCGAGGCGTACTACTGAGCGCTACTTCAAGCACACTTCAACCACGCATTACCATTCTCTGTCCGCCCATTACAATGAATTGGTGAATGGGCTTTCGACAGCGAATTTCTCATCTAGAAGCTGTCTCTTACGGTAAGAGAAACTGAATATAAGGCCAGCCACCAGATAAACTTTAAAGAGTACAGATCAGTTGCTACACGAAATCTAACCTTGGAAGGTTCACCCAGCTCATCACCGTTATAACAAGCAAGAGTACTAACTGGTCACTCCAACTGACCCAGTCAATGCTAGCTACACCTCTCTACATTCAGCACGATACCACTCTCGCACGATCACTATACTCTTCTCTCTTTATTCAGTAAAACGTGATAAAATATAAATTGTTAATTTGTGTGGTGAGTTGTGTGCAACTGTCAATTGTGTGTTGTCATTGTCTTCATTGCCATCATCCTGCGGTCATTACACATATATAACAAATTGACCAAATTCTTTTTGCTAGAAATTCTGAAATACATAAAACTATTGGAGTTGAGACTATCAATCATCATAGTTTAATCGCTTGGCATGAAAAAGGTTAATATAAATTCACCCTATAATCTGGGTCGGAAGGGAGGAAACACAATGATTGTCACGTGTTTTTTTTCTTGTTTACCACTTGTATCAACTGAAATGGTCCAGTTGTTATTTACCATAAATTACAGAGTCAAAATCATATCTTGGAAACCAACCGTTCACTGTTTTGTTTTACAAAATGCTACAGTTCTGGATAATGTATTTTACCGACTAATTAATGGTCCAGTTAGGGACCACATTACTGACGGGTATTGGTGTGCTATGATACGATGAGATTATATGCAAATCTTGGCAGATTATTATTATTGCATTCATACAGTGCTTAATGTTGCAGTTGTTACCACTGCAATTACCAAGTGAATACCCACTGCACTATTACCAAATTAATAATGTTATTATATGGCTAATGTACAGTGTACAGTATTCATTAGCAGACCTACCATGAGGATTAAAACAAATCACATCTGTAATAATACAGCGCCATAGTTATGCAGCGGACACTACTTGAAATAAGTACTAAACGTTGAACTGACTCTAGAATATTATGAATTTCATAATTATGTAACATAATTTCGCTCTGTAACACTATCTTTTCATTACGCTCTAATGAGATATCTTCTTGTTGTATTAATGACGTCATCATTTAAGCAGCTGTATAAAGGCATTACAAAAACAAAAGAAGGTGAAAATGAGAGTTACAATCTCTTACTTTCCCTAACCGGTAGGAGGGAAAGTTTTCTAGATTAAATTCTCAGTAGAAAAGAAATACACGATTTAGATCCCCGAGTGCGAAAAGAAAGTGTTAATCTACGATGATCTGTGTAGATATGAAAAATATTACAAAAGTGAGCAGTAATTGCAGGAAATTCCAACTCCATATTTGGTCTATAGTTACCACAATCGCATGCCTTCAAGTCGACTACATTAATTTTTTTTTTCAGTTTTCTCAAAAATGGTTCCAATGATTTTCTTTGAACACCATAAACTATTGTACGTAATAGTTGGAGTCCGGATAAATCAGACGGATACGAGACTAACCACTTGTAAACTCACGATATTTTACGTTTATTGTGTGAGGTGAATGAAATAAAGAGGGACAAAGTTAGTGTAGATAGCTTGTAGTACACTTGCTTGTTCTAACGATCGCTTAACTGGTTAGTTAACTAGTAGAGAACTTCTCCTCTGGCTTGTAACAGAGATTCTTGATAGAGAGTTGAGTGAAGACTCCTTGCTACTGGTTGATTACTTCCTAGAAGTTTTTGCTTGTAGTCTCTTTCAGAGTTGATTGTACACTTTATGATATTGTTTTTATGTTTAGGTTATTGTCGCGCATTTTCTGACTTATTCAGATTTGTGTTTAGATTGTTGATTTAAATCTAAAAAGTGGTGTCCTTCTGTAGGCTTTTGAAAAGTTTTTAATGGGAGTTTGGTGCTTGAAAATTGTAGTCCGTTCATCATTTTGTACAGATGGGTGAGACAGAGGGGTGAGGTGCGTTGAAGGGCATTGTAAGACAACCGCAGCGAACGAGCGGCAGGTGCCGAAAACATGAAATAGTTTGCCAGTTGTGTGATGGCTTTTTCTCAACACCAAGTATTTATTCCAATTACACCATCCATATACTATCCATCTCTCTATCTACCTACGTGTCACTTTTATTTGAAACATTGTTCTGACAGTTGGAGGATGTAACGTAAAGTTTCTAAAATGCCATTTCAATAAAATTTGTGGTTCTTCTAGCGAGGTAATATTGAGATTCATTAGAAGCATTGCTAAAATTCCAAATTTAATAAGTAGAAATGTGGACTACACACAATTGGATTTCAAGTTTTTTTGGAATACTCTCGAAAATGTGGAACGATATTAGTGGAATGTCAGCTGCACAGATAAAGAAGGAACCATTTTAGATTAAACATTTGTCCAGAGAAACTGACTTTCCGAACTGATTGCCAAACCAACCAACCAAGCTTTATTGGTTGAGGATGAGACACTAATATTAATTACACTCAGGTTTACTTGATAACCCTTAAACAACCTCTTTATGCCCAACTAAACATTTGTAAATATTATAATTTTCAAGGAAATTTGTTCATGAAACAGTTTGAATTGTGAATGTTTCAAAACAGATTTTCTTCAAGTGAACTAAAGTAATAATTTTTTTGTGGCTGGCTTCACTTCCTACTAGCGATCAGGTGACACAACGCAGGCAGACAGCCATTATACGGATATGACGCTGATTGGTAATAAATAAAAATAAAATCCAAGGCCAAGACTAGACTAGGAATCGAATCTAGTATCACAATACTCCTCAGATATGCGGTCCACTTATCCTTACCAATCAGCTATCCGTGGTACCTTGAAAAATCAGGAATGATCACGTGATATTGTATGCCATCATTGAACAGGGACCATGCTAAATATTCACCAGATTTTCTTCATAACATGGACAAAAAAAATTCAATGTTATTATGAGACAACTCTAGTTATAATGAGATAATTTTAGTTTCCCTGTTTCTACCAAATCTTTATCGTCCATTTCTCTTGATAGTATAGTATGAAATATTGCATATCCGGTTGACGGATTTTGACCGAAATCTTTGTATAAGATGGAATAGTGGTAGTATCATATCAAGTTTTTTTTTTTTTTTTTTTTTTATTTAAGGCGTCTTAACAACTGTGGTCATTTGCGCCCGGAGCCTTCTCAGTGCACTGGCGTCCTTCGGACAGTGTTATCTCGTTACAGACAACACTATCCATCACCGGACAGTGAGCTGTAGAGGCTCCTAGGAAGAGAAAATCTAAGGATAGCACGGCTGGATTCGAACCCGGGATCTCCGGGTTCCTGGTCTAGCGCGCTACCACTGAGCTAATCCCTTCCCTATGTCAAGTTTGAACTTCCTGCGATTTTTCGTTATTGAGAAATTGTGTTAGCACACACACCCACACACACACCCACGCAGAGACGGAGTGAAAGAGAAGAGAACATATACTTCAGAAGTGTGCGCAAGTGAGCGCCTCTATCAAACATCATTCATTTCTTAATATTTAAACAACACTTGCAATTTAATTCCACAGATTGCCCAGAACAAAGACAAAAACTTAAATTTTTCTGAAGAAAAATGAAAGGATTCACGTAATGAAATAAAACGTACTTGGTAAAGTTGATATTCCAGCTTAACTTCTAGAGAGATCTAGCAATACTTTCTGACGAATCCGAAGACTCTGGGTCCTCTGAACACATGACGTCATCGTTAATAACATTTTCACATCGTTTAAACATTTTTTTTTTTTTTTTTAGTCCTAGTACTTTGGAAATTGAGATTCACTGGAAATACGAGTACATGTTTGGGATTCCCTGAATACGATGAAAATGTTTTTAGCGAATTATCTGATTATATATATATATATACATATGTGTGTGTGTGTGTGTCTTAACAGAATAACCAATAACGAAAGGTGGCAGGAACTTGGTATTCCGTTTAGGTACTACTTCCGCAACAGACACGAAGATTTCGGGGAAAATTCATCAACCGGAAGTGCCACTTAAGTGAATTTTTTTTTTCAGTTTTCCGAATTTTCTTCGATAAGGGTTTTAACGATTTTCTTGAAAATTTCTACAGTAACTACACACTTAAATACCCATCATTTTTGTTAAAATATTTTTTGAAATTTTAAAACATTTGTAAATATGTTCTGGGAAAATTTACTTTTTGGGTGTGGTGGGGGGAACAGTAGCATCATGCTTTTCTTGGTGGTTTTACCACTCCAGCCGTTGGAGGGCGCTGGCTTCCTCAGCAATTTTGCCCCAATCACTTCTACCTTTCACTTTTTTAATCTCCATTCTCAGGTCCTCCTCATTTCATCGATCCATCTTTCTCTCGGTTCCCCATTCTTTCTTCTACCTTCCGGCCGGCCTTCTATAACTTCCTTACTCTGCTTTCGTCCATTCTCTCGACATGACCTAGCCAGTCTAACCTTTTTCCTTTTATATCCGCTACTAGTTCTGAAGCAGCATACAATGTACTGGTCTTACAATTTCACCTAATTTTCCAATCCCCCCTCCGTCCCACGTCCTCGTATTTGGGGCCGAATATTCTTCTCAGGTTTTTCTCTCTCAATCCCTCAGCATGTTCATTTCAATCTGTATGCATGTTTCACATCCATTTCTAAATTCTGATTTCGAGAGATCGGCCGAAATTTCAGAACTTTATTTAATGCGAAACAGCAACGACTTCCCGCAGCTAATCTTTCTTTAATTTCGCTTTTAACATCCCGTTGTTGTGTAAATACGGCGCCTGAGTACCTAAAGTTCTGACATTTTCAAACGATGTGCCACTCGTCTGCACACGTTGAGACCGACATATACAATTATCAAATCTCGATGGACAACATATACTTGGTTTAGGCGTAATTCAGTTGCAAATGAAATGTGGTTGGTGAGATGGTGTGTTGTTGTGTTTGTAGTAGTGTGTAGCACGAGCGGTTTTGTACAGGGCTTGTGTGTATGTTTACAGAGAAGAGATAGAACTATTAGAAATAGAGAATAAGAACCACTTTTAATTAAATAATTTAAGTATATATTAAATTTGTTGATTTACAAGATAATTATAATTGTGATTCTCGAATTAACTAATAAATGCACTGGATGAAATAATTAGTAGCTAGATTGAGTTAACTCAATGTTTACTCTTAAACTGGCACTGAATTTAAGAGAGCGATTCCTGATACAAATGTTCTGGTTCAATGTCTAATTCAGACTGTTCTTGTTTGAAAGCAGAATGTAGACTCTCTCTCCCGAAAGAATGCTTCTCTTCCTAGTTCAAATCCTACCCTGTGAGAAGGGGCGAAAAGACAAAGCTGACTCTAAGTTCCATAACTCTTCTATAACGGGGTCCTTTAACTGAATAGTCCCTAATAGTTTCTTTCCCTGCACTATACACTTTATTTTAAGCTAAAATTCACTAAACTATTTTTTCAAAATTATTTCCATTTTTCCTAATTGCTACTTCCACTAACCACAAACCAACTTTTTCGGCACTTCTTAATAGCTGTTCAAAAGATGGTTTTAGCACCTACATGTTTCATTCATTCATTTCATTTATTTAGCTGTTTTTTTACAATTGTAAAAATTACAGAAAGGTTGGTTTGACAATTCTTTTACACAATGAGAAAACAATATCAAAATAAAAAAAAGAAACAATACAAATTGTAGAAAATAAAGAGACAGGTACAAAAAACACTACTTTTAGCCCTATACATTCCATTATGTATTCACTTTAATTCTGTAATTTAGAAAATAAATCAAAATCAAACTTAGTTAAACAGAAATATTAGCCAAATAAAGATCTAAGTCTTAAACAGTTGGTTACAAAAAATAAATGTTTTTAATATCTATTATGAATTCAACAATGCAATAATATCATGTTTAAAGTGTTTTAAATATTTATTTCCAATAGTGTTGTATAAAGGACTGACAAAAAATATGTGATCCAAACTTTCACAGCATTTATCTTCTGTATTGATTTTATGACATTGTTTATTAAAGTAAATACTTATCTGCCTACTAGGTGACACTCTTAATTGACTTAATATTGCAATTTGAATCACGGAAGTGTCTAAACTCAAATAGGGCTGAGTGGTATTTACCAAATATAATTGTTTATACGTACAGTTATAGTTAGAATTGTTTGCTTTGTTTGTATCTAAAACTAATAATCGGCTTTTGTAATCAGTTAAAATTGAATTCTTATATTTTTTTACAATACCAGCATCTTGCTCATTCCATATCCATCCATCCATGCAATTTTTTTTAGCTGGCTACACCAATTATATTTGAATACTTTTCCGAAGACCTATCGAGTGAAATCATTTTATTAAAGCAAATCTTAGGCAAACGATTCGGACATATACGAGTACATAACAGTTTTTCCCACCAGTTAATGGCTAACTTCAGAACCTGTGCATTTATTTTTAACAGTCCTAACGCCAAACGAACAATGTACCCCGGGGTTTGCCTGGGCCAAAAATATAATAATTTAAAAAATTTCATCTGAACTACCTCAATATTTGCCAAGTATCTCAATGACCACACTTCACTTGAATAAAGAAGAACAGAACGGATTAAGCTATTGAACAGGGCAATTCTTAGCTTCCACGAGTATCATTTTGGAGGACAGAATTTCTGTCTTCCCGGATTATCTGGAGGGCAGAATTTATTGCAATCACCGCTTTTGAGATCCTATCTTCAGTAGCCAAGCAGAACAGTCCTGTATTTGAGAACACAATCCCTACGTAACGGAAAGTGCTGATATTTTCGATGGCTATATTTTTATAATAAAGAGTTTCTTTTCTATTCCTTCCATGAGATTTCTTAAATACAATTGCTTTAGTTTTAGATATGTTTACTTGGAGTTTATTTAGTTCACAATAGCGCTCTAAAGCTGTCAATTTCCTTTGAGCCTCAACCACAGAATTGGCAATAATACGAGGTCGTCAACATACATCAATGAAGCGATGCCAACTACATGATCACCACTAACCGCAGAGCAACCCTGCTGGATCAAGAATTCTTCAAAATCATTGATGAAAATAGCAAAAAGGATGGGTGAAAGTGTATCCCCCTGCAAAACGCCATGTGAGACAGGAAATGATTCAGAGACTTGCTGTTGAATTCTAACTCTGAAATTAGCGGCAGCATATAAATTTTGTAGAATAGCAATCCATTTTCTGCTAATACCGTATCGGAATAGCTTGTCCCACAAAAGCGTGTGATCTACGGAATCGAACTCCTTCTGAAAGTCAACGAAAACCGCGTACACTTTCCTTTTAGCCTTCATTAATTGAATATTGACCAAGCATGATAAGGTATATTGGCTGTCTAAAGAGTTTCTATTTGTCCTAAAACCGTTTTGTGTTTCAGCTAAGGGATTACAAAACTCAATGTAGTCAGAAAGGCGAGCGCTGAGAACTTTCGTAAAAAGTTTAGTAATAGAATTCAACAGAGAAATGCCTCTGTAATTTTCCGGCATTTTAGGAGCACCTACATGTATTACAATACACATTGGGAGCCGTAGATAGAATTCCAAATTGAAATTTGACCGGATGTGCGACTTTACAAAATAGGTTAGAATTTTCTCGAAAACGATTATAACGATTTCCTTTAAACCTGGTATGCTAACTTCACAGACAAATACATATCACTTTTATTTGAAACATTTTTCCCTCCATAAAATTGTTTTGGATAGTTGCGCGGAATTAGTGACGTTAATTGCAAATTTTATAAATAGTTGGTTCAGTGTTGTTAGAGATCTCCAGTGGGCCATACTACAATCATCACATCTCTACCTAATAAGATTAGAATATGTTGGTACTTATCCTCCAACACCCTTATATTTGTGTTAGGAGAAATACGTAAAATTTGAATATGTAATTGCATTATGCCGGAGTGAGAGAAAGTGGTGTGAGTGTTTCACAACAGATTGTTTCATACTCAATGATCCTTAACATTTGTATTTTCTGATGTCTCAATTTCGAAAATTTGAACGAACGCAATATAAAGTGCAAGTTAAAAACGAAAGATGAAATAAAAAGAAAGCAAATAAAACATACGTAAACAACTTAAGTTAACAACGTGGACAATATGTGTAACTTAGAATAGTCTGTGACCGGACAATGTTGGTTTAATGTAGTAAGAATTGCCGCTCACGTTTGTATTGTTATCTGGCTCCAAAGTTGGAAGCTATATATAGAAGACTAGGTAGTGGCCTACAAAACCAATTAAGAGCGAGCATGATCGCATTAACAGTGCAGAGCCACGGCGAGCTTCGTCCTCCAGTACATCACGGTTCAGTGGGGGCGGGAGGGGACACAGGTTGCGCCGGCTTCTACCTGCCACTCTGAACACCAATTTACTGCTACTCTCTCAACAGTAGTTAGTGACAATTAATTATGCTAGTCTTGTAGTCACATGGTGTTGTCGTTATTGTTGTTTGTTGCCGAGTTTGTTGGGGGCCAAGCAAGGTATGGTTCGTGACTTTGCCACCTCTTAAATGCTATCTTAATAATACTCATCGACCCCTCTTCGTGGTGGTTTGGTCGCCCGTCCAAACATAACGTTTTTTACATCCGCCTGTTTTATCAATATTCGAAAACGTTCAAATGCTAATGAACTGCTGAATTTCGCCTTGCGAAATGCATTGGTTGAAATATGAAAAATTACAAGATATCCATACCACCGAGGAGATTCGATCCAAGTATTCCCACCTACTGACCGGATTTTCAAATATTTCTGCACAACTATGTCTATCATTTTTCCTATCCTCATTAAAATATCATGATAAGACAAAGAGCATTGCAATTCACACAAGAAAACACCTTTACCAAAAGACTTAATTTTAAATTGCTTTTCTATAGCCATTATCAATTATGTACCAACAGTTAAATTTTATCATTATTTGTACTCATTTTTTCTGCTGTTACACACGCGATACACATCTTTCTATAACCATATAACCTCTCATATACAATCAACTTGTGTGATGCGTAATATAAACATTTAGTTAAAGTCATATGCACGAACTGATTAAAAACCTTACTCTGACGATGGATGAGAATCCGATACGTGTCAGCCAAAATAATGAAGCATGCCACGTCGGATAAAATCATAGAAGTTATCCAGCATTACGGATCCATTCACATATTTAACAATTTTCTTTTGAACAACTTTTTTTTATAAAAAATGATTTTGGTTACAGGGATAAGAAATATTAGGGATATTAGTCTATTTTATTAAAATGTCATATCGATATATTATTCGGTTTTCTCCGTATTTATAATCTTTGAGAAAATGCAAAATATTTGAAAATTGGATGATTAAATGTGAGATTTACCTGGCCGACATTTCTAGCTTTCCGCGGTTAACCTATATTTTTGACTTTCTCTTACGCCTAGAAGAGGAAGTATTGCGATTTATCAAAATTCACCAGAAATACATGTTTTGAGGCCACTTGAGTACAAAAACAAACTTTTTCAGCCAATTGTGATGGGTGTGTTAATAAAAGATCTCAAAAACGAACAATCGCAGAAATCTTAACCTTGGTATTTCCGTGCAAAGTCTATCAATCGGAAGTGTGACTTTACTGAAAGATTTTGTATTTTTTCAGTGTTTCGCGATTTTCTCGAAAACGGTCCAACGAATTTTTTTAAACTTCATACACTCCAAATAAACATTTCAGTAAATTGTATGGTTTTGCCATATCAATAGTAATATACATTAGAATCATTGCTAGAATTCAAAGTCGTCCGGAATTGCAAATTTACAGAACAGGTTTTTGAGTTAATTGAAGTCTCTTGAAAACGACCGTAACGATTTCCTTTAAACTTGGAATGCTAACTGCAAAATAAAACTTATCGCTTTTATTTGTAACAAATTTTCTAATATATTGACTAGGTAGTTACGTGGAATTTGTGACTTCAAATTTAAATGTTACATGAGGTTGGTCAATCAGATTGGCACTCACTTCTGGTCTAATGTAATTACTTCTACTATCTCCCTGGGGTAGGTCCTCCCACATGAGTCAAATTAGTATTCTAGATATAATTTTTTTACTAGCAGTCAAGGAAAGTTGCGAGTGTCTCACATCAGTTTTTTCTTTATATATTGTTGCTCAATGACAATTATTTATTTTATTGTTTAATTATACTAGTTACCAGAGAAATTTTCCTACTAGCCAGCTTTATTTTGTGGACATCGACCGGTTTCGGACGTTCCCCCATCCTCAGGATTCAAGATAAAATAGTGGGGAAATAACACAGGCTTGAAATAACACAGTGGGGAAAAGCACAGAACAAAATCACCTTAAACACACTTTGTGTATAAATACACAAAGTGTATAAATTGGTTTTAACGGATAAACTATTTGGATAAACTGAGGGTATAAACAGGTTTACTCCGTGCAAGTCTGGGTTCTCATACTGTTTTATCATCCCACTGATGATGGGAAACGCCTTAAACCGCCGATGACCACAAAATGAAGCAGGCTGACACGGAAAATATGCGTTAAAACTCTGCAGATCCAACTATAACAACTATACCAGTCACTCTCAAACCGGACAACGCTATAATGAGGTATTGCTATGTCATTCACAGACCTCTCTCCAGACATATGGTTGGATCCCTTACTAGTCATTGTGGTTTAAGGGGGCATTGTCTTAATGGGGTTCATGCCAGACCTCCCCCCTGCTATTTAGCCAGTCTATGTCGCGCGGCCCCGTACAAATACGCTACGCTGGCGACTGATGTTCGTTTAGTTGGATATCCAGGGAGCACGTGAGAACTATCTCACTTCTATCTTCAGCTATCTAACTTCACCCCCAAAATACCAGACCCTGTGGGTGTTAAAACCGTTACACAATATTTCACGGGCCACAAGGAGTTAAATTCAAAGCTCTATAAGCTGGGATTGAAAGATTCCCCGAATTTTGATTGCGGTGAACGGGACACGGTGCACCATGTTCTCTTCCGACGAAGCAAGAATTCATATGGAATTCAGGCTGAAAAGAAGGGGAGAGAGCTGGCCGGGAGATTGTAAAGAAATGACGAGAAGTGTTATTAAGTTCAAAGACATTGTTGATTTGCTCGATAGGTAGCGGTATTAAGAAGGACTGGACTGATTAGAAGTCCGCCTCTCTGTGGCAGGGACGGGAACTTGCCTACTGCGTAGGCAATGCTGAGTGACCATGGGCACCGGTTTTGGCGCTATGCGCTAGGTACGGTGCCAGGAGTGTGCAATAATAATAAACAATAGACCCCTTTTGTAGAGTCTGTGAGACAGAGGAAGGAACATGGATCCATTATGACAGATTGCTTGGGTTGTGAGGAAATTAGTTTCATGACCTTTGATAGGAACAGGATGTCTGTGGAAGAGCTTAGACTGTTTCCCTTTAAGGTAACTGTTCGGACTGCAGTGAATCTCAGATGGATTAGATCCTGTTATGGATTTTTGTTCTACACCCGGTTTGTTGTTGTTTTCTTCTGGGTAGCTATATGGGCCCAGTGGGGCTTAGGATAGCACATGGTTTGGTCCCTCCCCCCTAGACGAATAATAATAATAGTTACTGTTTAATTGGGCCAATTACTGTTTAGAGCTCTCCCCATGGAGATATTTAAAGTAACCAAGTAGAATCTTCAAATCCCTAAATTTCATCCCAACACATCCAAAAAATATATTGAAAATATTTTTCTCACTTATACTTTGTATGTTGCAGATTGTTAAAGATCTTGAAATGAAGCGACACGCACATCGATATCTGAACTCTCAGATTGGTGGAATGCATCTGCCAACAATACCGGAGAGACATAGACGCTTCTGAGAGACGTACACTACACCGGCCATATAAGAAAACTAGAAGAAGTGTTTTTGGGGAAGACGGTGGTGGCGGCGGTTGCCATAACGACGGGGTCGGAGAGCGGAGGCGGGAGGCCGGTCGGGGGCAGATGCCGTGACGCACCTGTATCAACAGCGGCGTCCAGCTGGCCGGCATGCCCACCCCAGGCTTGTCTCTGATCGGCAATCGTCGGGCGGCCGCCTCTTCGGCTATTACTGTTGGCGGCCAAACTCGGCTCGCTCCGTCTGGCCCACCGCTGCTCATCTTGCTCGGCCTGCTCACGGCCGCCGCACAGCCTTTCTCCAACTATACCATCGCTGTTGATCACACGTAAGTGTCATGAATCATATTAAATAATCAAATTTCTTGGATACGGTATAGCAACCTTCTATTATTCTGATAAAGTTTTACAGACTATCAGAGACTCTATAGAAATCAATTGATTTTCAATCAGCATTCGCAAGTTGACCATAAATTGGTTAATTCTACGTAAATAGCAATTCTACTTAAACCATTAACAATGTCTGTTTCTTCGGCTATTCTTTTCCAACACAATATCCTGAATCTTCGAATCTTCTTACACAACAAATCTCAAATTTTTCGTAAAAAAGCATATCAAAAGTTGGGCCGATAAATTGGTTGGAGAAGTATGAAAATCAAAATATAAATTCAGTCATTACTGGAATCTCTGCTGACCATAGTTGAATTGGTGAAAGAATTTTAATGTATTTGGTTACAGGGTAACATTGAAATTTGTTTCGGCTGATATGGTAGATCCACATAACGTCACACATTGCTACAGATGATTAGAGTTGGAGATATTACCCACTACTCCTGTCCTAGTTGGAGATCTTCCCCATTACAGCTGTCCTAGTCTTGGAACTAGAATCACTAAAATCTGAAAACTCTTCACTGCCCCCTATAGCAAAAGAAGAGAATTGAACTTCAATTCATAATGCATAATGCTTCAGTTTATAATGTTTTAGTTATTCTACTACAACAAGAACTCGGCAAGTTTACAACTAATATTCTTTTTTAGCGTACAGTCTAAATTTAGTTCCTGCTTGTGTAATAACTATCAACGCAATTCAAAACAGAGTAAATTTGGCTTATACAGCCTCTCTCTGTGAACATTAGCGTAAGAATTTTAGGTTACACGAAATATAACGGATTCTAGAGAAGAGTAACAAATTTAGAATTTATAACAAAGGAAACTTTTACGTACATCGTTCTAGATTCGAGAAACTAGTCTAGCTTGACCGGGAGTCCCATATCTATCTAGCCTCCAAGAAACGGTAGAATTTGCATAGCATTCTTCAATCTAGCAGCCTAGTTGATTATTGCTGTTCAGAATAAGGTTGATAATAAAATCTGAGACGAAACACATATTATGCCTTAAAAAGCCACAGCAGCCAGGACAAAGCGCTTCTGAATGTAACCAGTTGATAAGAGTTTATAAAATAGAAACAAAAGAACTTTTATTACTTTACAAATAACTGTTTGTTCCCTGGTAGTAAGCTTGGAAAATAGTAAAAAAGTAATAGAGAAATCTGATGTGAAACACTCATATTCCAATTGACATAGACTGCAATTTATTACAGCTCTAATATATAACGCTTTTCTTCTTTTTATTATAATTTATTTGTTTAATTGCACTAACAGTTCGATTCCTTTTGTTGCG
This sequence comes from Triatoma infestans, assembly GCA_011037195.1. Classification (NCBI taxonomy): domain Eukaryota; kingdom Metazoa; phylum Arthropoda; class Insecta; order Hemiptera; family Reduviidae; genus Triatoma; species Triatoma infestans. The sequence goes on from JAAEAF010004830.1 coordinate 18,420, forward strand.
AGAAACTAGATTTTGATTGCATTAACTCATGCTTAAGTTTCGTAGTTTATAGAACTCTTTCAATACTTTGTGGACTGAGCCACATTACATAACATTAAAGACGCTACAATAACTGCAGATCACGAGGAGCGGTCAATAAAATTACACTTTTTTAAAACTTATCCGACATTTCGACAAATTTATTGTCTTCTAGAGGGATAAAATAAAAAATGTTAAACGGGGTTACACATAATTTTCATTAACCATCTAAACACAAAATAGAAAATTATACTAAACAAAACTTGACAGAAAGAGTTGCTTATGCAATGAACTACATCATCAGAAATGAAATTTCTTACTGAACTGAGAAGTGAAGACCCGGCAATATACAAAAATTTTGTTCGGATGTCTGGTGCAGACCTTGATTGTTTGCTGTTACAAGTGAATCCGTTTATCTGGAAGAAAGACATCCTTATGCATAAATCCATTTCTTCGGCGGAGAGACTGGCAATTACCAGGTATCAGGTGTGTACAATGATAATTTACCACGCTTTTAATTGTCAGTTAGTTTTGCAATGTTTTTCACATATTCGCATATTTGCAGGGGACAGTTTCCAATCTATAATGTATTTGGTTGGTGCGCCAGTATGCCCTATTTCTATAATAATTTCGGAAGTGTGCACTACAATTTATAGTACCCTGAAGAATGAATATTTACAGGTAAGAAGATTATGGTTATTTCACATTCTTAATAAGCATGTCAGTAGAATGAAGAATCTTTTCGTACAAATGAAATCTATTAGTAGTTTGATGTATTAACAACCCTAATTTTTAACTCCTCTATTGATTAGAATTATCAGCGCAATCCATATTCCATGATTTCAAATAAAGTAAAAATAAGGACATTGAAAAGAAGTTTATTCATTTTTAAAAATAGGGTGGTTTGGTGCACAAGTCTCCTAAGTGCAATTTTGTTAATATTGGGGTTTACTATCCAGTCTTTTTGTACATATTATTCGGTGCAGAAATACCGAAAAGTGTATTATAGGATATAGAACTCAAAACCGTTTCTTGCAGAAGTAACCTAACTTAAATAAAGATATATATAGAGGTAGAAATATCCTAATTATATATAAGAAATAACCTAATTCTATTCCATAATATCAAACATACTTACTTTTATGTCAAGTACATAGGATTATTATTATATTATAATGCAATTTTCATCAGGAATAGTACTTTTAATGATTTATTGTAATGCATAATAAATGGCGGCAAGTCTAGTAAACATGAAATCGGTACGATAAAGATTTTTGATTTGGCTATTAAGGTAATATAATTATAATAATGCCTTTACGGCTATAATATTTTTTAATCAAGTTATTTTTATTTATTTAATTACATTGTCATCTTATAAATAAAGAAAATATAGAACGAGAATCAAAAAATAATGCAGTTATAAGCTGCAAATATAAGTTGCAGAAAGTTTAAAAAATTTGTATTTAACTTTGATAATTGTGATGGACAAAATCACATCGCTTTATATAATGTACATGGTTTGTGCTCATAAATTAACATTGGGCATAATTTTCTTGAAAAACGATACAGGCAAAACGACCGGTGACTCAATACAGCATTATAGAAAGAGCATCACGGGCACATCACTGTTTATACACCAGAACAATGTTATACCGTAGTTAGAATGGCCTGCAAAAAAAAAAAAAATCATATCGTTAACGAATGAGTAAAGAAAATTCTGTAAATTTAAAAGATCTTTTGGTACAAACTACAAAAAATTGGTAGAATGATATAGAAAAGAAAGACTTTCATATTGTCCTGGGACAATATCCTTTACAGATAACAAACAAAAATGAACATAAATTACAATATTAATTACAATAAGCTCTCTATAAGTAAAAGTGATATAATATAAACAGCAAGTTGATGCGCCAGAAAAAAAAAGATATACAAGCATTGAAATGCAATAAATAAAAATAATAAACTAATTAGAAGCGTCATCTATGAAGCATCGCATTAAGTAATTGTACAATGTATTTTTAAATGAAACTATTATTTACCTCCCGCACATATATACTACAACCAACAAACCAACAAGTGTGAGTTGAATGGAACTCTCACTAATATTACGTTGAAGTGAACTCTCTACACGAACTTGGTGAATTTGCTGTGACGATGGATGAAAATCCGAAACCGGTCAGGAACGCTATAAATATGCATGCTACGAGGGATAAAATACCAGATGTTAGCCAGCAATGCGGACCCATCCACATGGTCAACGAAACTATTGTTCTTTGATGAATTATATTAAGGGTAAAGAGTTCTGTAGTGGCATCACTGTTATAAGCGAGAGCAGTAGTAAGGTTCATTTTTTTTACTGCCCAGGAGGTATGTGTAGTGGCATCACTGTTATAAGCGAGAGCAGTAGTAAGGTTACAGTTGCATCAGAGTTGAGTTAAGAGAACATGTCTATTAAATTATACATTTTATATTGTGGTGGATAACATTTTGTATCTTGTGTTCAAATATAGTGAATATCTGTATTAATTGACAATTATTAACCGCAAGACCCCCACAGTTCCATAAAAAAGAGGATTGCACAACAAATGAATTTTAGTAAATAACTGTTGTGTGTGTGTGTGGAGGTATAAAATTTAGTATGAACAGTTGTGGTATTCCTTTAGCCTAATTGGGCCTTACTAATGGACACATTATATAAATATTCCGGACATTGATTTTTAAAAAGTATAAACAGAAACTTACCCAGAAAATAGTTCCTTCTGACTTAACATTCAACCATCAGTTAAGAATGATAAAATGAGGAGTAATATGATCATCTCTTTTTACATTTAAAATAAAGCGAACACAAGAATTCATTGATCTTTGTAATTTTAAGTTCAATTCAGCAGTGTTCAATCACTGTACACTGACGAACAGTAATCTTTATGGGGAATTTAAGTGTGACAATACCTGTTTCCCTAGTGAAATAGAATGTTCTTATTGTGTTTTAGTTGGAACAAAGTTTTGGAGATTTTGTTAGAAATGTCACTTAACTTTATGTGCCAAGATAAAGTATTAGTAATAGTGACACCCAAACAACAGAATCTACATGAGGAATAGAAACCTATTATCTATCGATATGTCGATCTATTATTCAGACCATTCATTATTTGCATAAACATCAGAATTGACTTGAACTATACCCTGTTCTAATTCACACAATGGATAGTGAAAGATTTATACAGCTCAGACCACTCACAATTCTGTAAGTCATCTATGTAATTTTCGGCAGAATATTGTTTAAAACCTCCATTAACAATATTTTCACCAGTTGCACGGGAAACTTCCAAAACAATATTTAATTTTAATTAGATCGTGATTTGAAAGAAATAGAACTGGATGTTGACAATGTTCCAGAACTTTATCATCATCAACATCTACTATACAGAGATCATGCCAACTATGTGAAGAGAGATGGATAGAATAGAATGGAACAGGAGAGAGGTTGGGCTCGTAGTAGAAATTACTAATATAAGTATTGTAAAAAGAAACCATATTCATATTAGTATTCCAATCGCCTGCTATAATACGTAATGTGATTGTAACGCTGACAGTATTGATGAGTAAATTATTCCTTTATAAATAACTAAAAACTAGTTTAACAGAAAACTATTCTGACAAAATTCAATCAATCTGTTATCAAATAGTTATTACGCAAACAATTAGCATGTAAAGCTTTTCAAAAACCACAGTAAAAGTAATGAATTGAATAAAAATATTAACTAATTTCATATATTTATGGTAATAATCAGTTAAGAATATAAAGTTTCTGCTGAATCATTGGCTCCCTCACTGTCAGGAATCACTTTCTTCATGTTGAACCATTATTTGTTCAATTTCTCTCCTCAATATTTTTTTTTATACTTAATTAACTTCCTCAACGTATCGGCTACATGTCCCCAAAACCTGCTCCGAGTCAGTTGGTTTTTGCATTGTAGCCATTGCCATATTGAGGAGTTCTTGTTTTTTAATTTCTCCTTGCTCTCATTTTCACTGCTATTCTTCTTCCTCTTTGATGCATGTGACAGTTGAGAATTTAATGCATGAGAAGGTTGGGAATCTCTTATTTCCAGAATTGGAATTTCCTGCCAAAAAGGAATTATATTATTCTAATAAATATTATTTGTGTATGTGTCTATTTATAAATAACAATATATTACAGCTTTTAATTCTATCACTATGATTTCAGACACCAAGCAAGTGGGAAGAAATAGCAAAAACTTTCGAACAAGGGTGGAACTACCCCAACTGTATTGCCCTTGATGGAAAGCAGGTTGTTATAAGGGCCAGTGGAAAACATCCCGCAGTATGGGGCAGATATTGAAAAGCTGGCATACCTGGCTCCCCGCCCACAGTATGCCAATACCTTGGTGTGCAGGCGGAGCCTAGCAGTAAGGAAGATCCTGCTATTAGCCACACATACACGCTGTTAAGGTATAGGCTGCACGGGTGGCAGCCCGCGCCACTGGCCATATAAGAAGAGTGGTGGCGAGTAGAGACCGCGCATCTCGCGACGAAGAGGATGAAGATAACGCCATACGAAGAGTCACCATCGGATATAGGGAAAAAGAGAAGGGGGCCAGCTGCCGTTACTTCCGGCCAGCTGCCAGCTCACCTGCAGGAGATGTGGCCGAAGAGAACATCTGCGTTGGGATTGCACCGCCCGAAACCCGGAGCCACATCCAGATAAACTGAGAAACAGCCAGGGACCAATGCCAGAGGGGCACCATTGGTCCTAGACAAGCCCCGCAGTGCAATTATTTCACGGATTGGCCGAGAACAAGGAAGCCTGGTGGCGAAAGGTCTGATTGGAGGGTGGAGCTGCCTGCTAACTGTGGTCCCAGGGGTGAAGTATCCGTAGTGGGACCACACATGGTAGCTAATCTACCTTGGGAACCAGCGCAATATCCCAGACACCGACAGATAGCCACGGGGCCCGTCTCCGGATTGATTGAAGTGGAGTTGGCGCTGGGGAGCACGCGCATGCAGGGCGAGGTACTAGTTGCCGACATCAAAGGTGAATGCATCATGGGCGGCATAGATATGCGGAAGTATGCAGTTACCGTCGACCTTGCTCGGAACCGACTGCTAACCCACGGAAAGGAAGTGGAGGGAACAGGAAGAAAGTCATGCGAGGGCACAGGAAATGATACACGACCAGGAAGAGGCTCGAGAACAGGCTACAATTAGGCAAGCGGACAAATCAGCCTGGCTCTCCTTGTGGGACCCAAGACAACTGAGATCGGCGCAACAGGACGACTGGGAGCTGGGGAAGCTCCTGCAGGAAATGGAGAGTGGCCAGGATCGCTCCGATTGAACCGCTATCTGGATCAATAGCGCAGTCTATAAGGCTTACTGGGCCCAAAGGGACTCCTAGGAGATAGAATAGGCATCCTGCGACGAGCCTGGGAATCGGTGGATGGCCGCCGAGTACGGCTGCAAACGACGGTTCCTCAGAGGCGGACCACCGAAGTCCTGGCCGAGATGCACGACGTAGCTTCAGGGGGACACCTGGGAGCTGACAAGACGCTGCAGAAGGTGAGAGAAAAGTTCTACTAGGTGCGATGCCGGGAGGATGTGCAGCGATGGTGCTGCAGCTACGAGGTCTGTTTTGCTGCCCGTGCTCCAAGGGCGGCATGCAGCAGTATAACGTGGGTGCCCTATTCGCGCGAATTGGAATGGATGCGAATGCCATTGGATTCCAACCAGGTAACCGTGTTTGGCTATATAACCTGCGCCGCAGGAGGGGGTACTCCCCAAAACTACAGGCGCCGTGGAAAGGCCCATTTGAGGTGGTGACGTGCCTGAATGGTGTGATTTACCGTACACAGCAGCGCCGCCTGAAAGTGGTACACCTCGACCGATTGGCCCAATATAAAGACCAACCCCCCACTCGATGAGTTAAAGAGGGGAGTGGTGTGATAACCATGCGATACAATTAAAAATGAAGAGCATGTGTGTCGTATTATTAACATTTTAATTTAATCATATGGGAAAGTTCTGTGATAGATTCTATTGTGAACTTTTGAGTTTATATAGTAAATTATTGTTGTTGTTGCAAAACCTTTGGTTGGGTTAATAAAATAGATTTTGCTGTCCACCATCACTGCTATTATTATTATTGTTATCTAGCATAGAACAATATCAATTATTATTATTATATAAGTACATTTACCGCAGGGACTTGTCTATTGTTCTAGAACTGAGTCCCAGAGGCATGGTTTCAACTCGCACTCACTAATTAGATCTTGCATTTCATCGCTTATCCGTGCCGACGTCTTCCGGCATCTTTCTCTTTGGTCTTTTTAAAGACATTTTGCCACATTACTTTCCATTTTTTCTTCAGAGTAATAAAACACAAGTTTCACACACATTGAAGGCTAACAAGACGTGTGCCCTGTTGGTGAATTAACTGACTAAAACACTGACGGATGTGCTCGTCAGTGATGTCTCTGACGCTCTCTCGTGGTCAGCGAGGAATGTCAGTGAAATGGCGGTGTTTACACGGTACAATAAAGCTTCGATGTCAGCATTTGTCACTTAACTGACCGCAAGTTGTGTTTACACGCAACTGACTGCACTGGCATCCAGTGACTGACTGAAACCACTGCCCGTGCAAACGCACCTTAAGAAAAGTTTTTTACTGAATATTATGAATTCCTTGGAGAATGTTTTGTGGGTGTTTAACAACAATTTTATTTTGTACCATTAGAATAAACGGCCTGATACAAAATGGCGGATCTTGCCTTGTTTACTGCATTCCGCCTAATTCCCTTTTGCTTTCTAAATCAACAATGGAATAAGGGAAGGAACAGCTAAGTGATTAGCATACTGGACTCCCACGCGGAGTTCGAATTCTGCATTGCTACCCTCAGATTTTCTTTTCCTAGGAGCCTCTACAGCTCACTGTCCGGTGATGGACAGTGTTGCCTGTAGCGAGAGAACACTGTTCGGAAGCCGGCAGTGCACTGAGGAGGCTCCGGGCGCCAATGACCATAGATGTTGACGCGCCTTAAATTAAAAACAAAACAAAAAACAAACAATGGAATAAGATTCTGAGTTTTTTCTTTAAAGCTAAACATTAATTATATAAAACAGTAAATATTATTTTAGAAATAACTTGATTTTTTGCATTTTTTTTACAAAATAATTTTAATGCACAATTTGATAATTTTTAAATATCCACGGAGGTAAAATAAGTATTCTAAACAAGATTTTTCATAGAAATAATTAGCTGTAAATAAGTAGCCAATCATAGTGTGGATGTGAAGGTGTGAAATGTGTGTGTATGTTAGACCAATCAGAAATTAAGAATTATGCTAACCACGCCCACATTTGACACCTTCCCATCTAACTGCGATTAGCTAAGTGTTTGTAACTAATTATTTCTATGAAAAATCTAGCTTAGAAGTTTTTACTAATTTTCCATTCGTAGGTATTTTATAAATTACCAAAATGTTTTTATAAAAAAAATGCAAAAAATCCAGTTATTTCTAACCTAATATTTACTGTTTTATATAATTAATGTGAGCTATACAAGAAAAAACTCTGAATTAGAAGGAGAAAGAGAATTAGGCTGAAATGTAAGATTTAATATAGGTCCGCCATTTTGTATTTGGTCGTTTATACTGTAGATGGGATATGCTAAAGGATAGAAAGGAAGTTAAATATTAAGATAACACACTGAATACTATTTATTTGAGAACGTTATATTGACAATTCACAACTTATCTTTAATATGAACAACTTTTATAACGTACAATGTATTCGCAACCGAACAGAGCAACTTTATAATACACAATAATTCTACATTTATCACTTTTGTCACTTTTTTATATCATATGGGTTTTAATTTTATCTAGTCTCTATTGCCATGCTGGCTAAATTATATTTAATTCCCACAATACTAGTGTGACAAAATAAAATTGATTTTAAACACACAAAAATTTCTCAAGGGAATTCATAATTTTCATTTAAAACTATTCTTAGACCTACAGTTTGTCTGAGTATTCATTATATTGTCCTGAGTATCCATTATATTGTCCTGAGTATCCATTATATTGTCCTGAGTATCCATTATATTGCAGATGGCGCAGTCAACAAAGTATTAAAAGAGTACTATCTATAAAGATAAAAATCTACGCAAGAGCTAAGTCAATCAAAATCTACTTGCTCACAACAACATAAAAAAAGGAATCGAACTAATTATTAGTGCAATTAAACAAATAAATTATAGAAAGTAGAAGCGTTATATATTAGAGTTGTGGTAGGAAACACTCACACAACTTTCTCTTCCTGTATTTTACAAAATTGTGATTGACAAATTTTTAACTTTAGGGTACCAAATTTAATTAAATTCTTGAATATGTGGATGGGGCCGCAATGCTGGACAACATCTGGGATTTATGCGACGTAGCTTGCATATTTATAGTGTTCCTGACCGGTTTCGGATTTTCATCCATCGTCAGAGCAAATTCACCAAGTTCGTAATGAAAACTTAATGAAATTCGTCGGATTTTCATGGGAAAAATCGCGAAAACTGAATAACTACTCAGTAGAAAAGCACTTCCAGTTTACTGATTTTTCGTTAAACATAACCCTACCTCTCCATGAAAAGCCCCATTAAATGAGTTTACCCAGAGATATGTTCCAAATAAAAGATATAACTCTTTAGATGTTTAGTTCACATTGTTAATTTAAAGAAAATCGTTGAGAATCGTTTTAGAGAAAATCGCAGAAAAATGGAAAATACTTTTCAGCAAAAACGCAATTCAGGTGATCAGATTTTCTTCAAACTCTGAAGTTCAACATTATATTCTAATTGGTATTATTAATTCTTAATTTCAATTAGTATTAGTTAAATGATAGAATTTTATAATAAACTTGCACTTAAAAGGAAAATCGACCCCCCCCCCAGTTGCTCTTAAATGAATTTTTCCGGAAATATGTTTCAAGTAAAAGTTGTATGTGTGTGTGTGTGTGTGTGTGTGTGTGTGTAGTTGATACTCCCATTTAATGTCATTTTATTAAGTTTAGATTCCCTGTAGACTTTTCATTAACTAAATATTCAACACAAATTTTATGTTTGAAAAATATCTGGCGGTTATAGTTGTGCAAATGGTAATAAGCGTCCTGGACAAAATTCTAAGAAACTTTTTATTTTGTTTATCTATTTCAAATTTACAACTGCATATTCAAAATACAATAAGTAAATAAGAAACTTAAGTATCTATTATTTGAAGTCTGCAATCTAATCTGATTACAACATTTTAAGACACCTTTCATTTTCAATTTCCTCAAGCATTCTCCTGCTAGTGTTGCTCTCCTAAATATGCGGAATCTCATATTACTTTAATGGGGACACTGACCCTAGGTAGTGGTACGCCGTTTCCGTGACTCCCTCGTCGCAATTCTGACACAAAGGTTCCATCTATTCCGTATTTAAATGACCGGCTATCCAGTCAATACACCGACCAGGACTCTTAGTTGCATGGAAAATATCTCTGACCACTCTTAGTTGTATCCTACTGATAGAGAGAAGATACATTAAATCATCCTGTCTTACATCGTTTATAAATCTCCTAACCTGGAAGGTTATAAATCTCATGAAACCTTTCGTGTCTCTCCAGTTCCCTATTCCTCCATTGTTGGTTTCTCTGTTGCAAATTGCTTCGTTATGGCTTCTGCTGGGTCCAAATAGCCATTTACTTGTAACCAAGAGTCATCAACTTTCTAATATGGGGGCCAACTAAATATTGATATTGAACAATTCAGAATAAAATGTTTCAATAGAATGTCTTATATCTAATGTTAGCTATAGGCAGGGTGTAATGTATTTATATTATTGAACTTCCAAATAATCTGTATATATATTTGTATATATATTTGGTAAATAAATGTTGTATCTATCTATCAATTAGAATGTGAGAATCAGTAGAAAAGGGTTGTGTGAATGTTTCACATAGATTTTGTTGAATTATATTATCTAGTTATACAACCTCGTAGTTATATTATCTAGTTATACAACCTCGTAGTTATATTATCTAGTTATACAACCAAATATTCTCACAGTTATATGGTACAGGAAGTTAAGGGTAGTAAAAAATTATATCACCTTCGGGAGGGAACAAGTGTTAACGTGTGCTTCTGGTGCACTTCTAATATGGACGACCTATGAACGGTGATGACGTATGAAACATTCGAGTTTTACTTTCAAAGATTAGAAAGTCCGCTTTTCCAAACCAGTTGTTTTGCTTGTGACCAGTTCTATTTATCCCCTCAGTTTAGATCTACACTATGGTATGCTGTCCAAAAAATTGGTCTCATCTGATGCCTTCCTTAGTTTCGAATATAATGACATATCAATGTCATAGCAATGTCAAGTGTCTCCAGTCAGAAAAGATAACAAGAAGAAAGGATAATTTATAACTAGTGGCCCAGCCGGCCGCTGTCTTCAAGACAAGGGCCGCGCCGAACAAAAAGCCCTTTCAATACAAGGGTCAATACATCAGTATCAAAGACAAGCACCGATAAAACGCTTTTAAACAAGGATCATTATTGAACAGAAGCCACCTGGCCGATTCAAGGCTACCAGTCTTTGAAAATCACTGATGGGCGGCCATCTGTCGCCAAAGCTGGCCACTGACCTAAATCACACTGGTCACCGACTTGGCCAAGGTCGCACACTACGAGAGATGTCTTAGGTGAGTACTACTTACACACCTGAGAGTGTGTGAGTAATACTAATATAAACTTCGCCCCACTGGAGGAGGGGATAGTATTATCATTACGATTATTAGCATTATAGTTTCAACGAGCAGCAGTGATACTTGAGTTTCGCGAGCGCGTCCCTATACAAGGTTAAACTTATAATTATTCTATCAAACATTTCATAGTTGGGCATATTAGTTTTATTTATTTTAATCATTTTAAATTAGTTGTTGTTTATCTCTTTAAATTATTTATTTATTTCTAACAGTAAATATTAATTGTAGTTACCATTTCACACATTCAAATTATTGTAAAAATATAGTCTATTTTTGTAAATTCACTGTTTAGTATTTCAAGTAATAACTCTCTGAAATCTCTAAACTAACTTCCGCCTAATAAATCCCTCTTCAAGACATCTGACTTCATACCTCTGGAATCCGATAAGCGATTCCACTACACGGAACTTTACTAAAACAAAAGACATGACCGCTCAATATGCTAAATAACAAATCGTTAGCCATGAAAACAATGAAAAATTGTATTAATAATAAAAAAGAGTTGAAAATTTAAACGCAGAAACTGTACTCAGAATTGGAAACTGGAATTTTTGGAAAAGGCATTAGTAGTAGATCATCCTAAAAGCAACGATCTTTAAAAGACAATAATAGTAGAACCAATAAAGTTTACATACCTGCAGGGAAGAGTGAAATAGCTACTTGTTGAGTTTCATGACGGCACTATGAGTATCTGTGTCTAACAATATTTACAACACTTACCAACATTCGCGCGGGACATATCGGTCTCCGGTAGAGGTTGTGGATATGAGCAACTATTTTCATTTAATGTACCGGCGAAATTCTACTTACGTTACCCAGGCAGCCAAATAAATGTTTTAGATCACAGTTGATTTGAGTTTATAACCACTCTTACAGCTACCAGAGAGTTTAGGTGGTCAGCTCCATCATCCCCCCACAAACTTGAAACCTAACGTCGTCATAGATTTCTCAGAATGCTCATAAAATCAAAAAGTTTCCGATGAATGGTGAACTTTTGGAGAAAATTCTGAAAAAACTGGTTATTGGGTTTTCGTCAAACAAGGAATTCTAACACTTTCAAAATATCACCAAAAAATGGAACCAAGTTTCCAACAAAGGGATATCCATAAGAAAACATTACGTCATCAAGTGTCCCATTTAAAGGCGGCTCTCTAAGGCTATTTAGAAGAAGAAGTGCACAGTGTCTCTCGGAATTTATCGTCCGGTCATAATAACGATCTACAAAAGCATGGATGTTAATAAATTGCAATTACTAGCATTCCCCTATTTAATAGTATCATTAATCCTTACCCCATATCAACATGGGTTTCCTCTCACTCGTCCTTACTGTTGTTGATAACAATATCAACATTATAAATCATAACTGTTATTGTTGCTCAAATACAACAACAACAACAACCACGGTCTTGCCAACTTTGTCCGCATATCTCATCACAACACAGCACCGCTCTCTGGCCATACAATTTCTTCTTAATACTTCAGCAATTGGAATTGTACTGATTCCATTAGTCAAACAAATCTGGCTGTGAAACACTCAAAGGACTTTCTCTTACTCCAATTAATACCATCCTAATTGACAAATTCCCTACTTCAAACTTGGAATGTTTGCTAAACATCCAGTAGCACTATTACATATAAAAATGGGGTCGCCAAAGTGACTTGTACGGCAGCTCCTTCTGTTTTAAAGTTAATGGAAGTGTTTGCTAAACATCCAGTAGCACTATTACATATAAAAATGGGGTCGCCAAAGTGACTTGTACGGCAGCTCCTTCTGTTTTAAAGTTAATGGAGGTGTTTGCTAAAAAATTTAAAACAAAAATTTGAGAAATCTATTGCGTAAAGTCACATTCATCAGTTAATAAATTTTCTTCAAACAAGGAATGCTGGCGTAGCTCTTAATGTTCCTTAAAATTATACAACGTTGTGTGTGACAACAAAGTTGGCTGTCATGTTGCCATATCAGTGCTTATGTGTGTTTGAACTCACTACTGGGCACTAAATCTCTGGGTGACCCTTGGCTTTTTTCCGGACTAACTTATTCCATGTCTCGCTCTCGCTCTTTGGCAACGATCTTCCAGTTTCTTATCCCAAGCTTCCTGACATCTTCATCACCAGCCCTGACGGATTTTTTCTTCTCTGACTACTTATAGAACTCCCTAAAATTTTCTTTTGCAACCTACATTCTTCCCAACATGACCTTCCCATTGTGACCTCAATATTTTTATAATTTTTTTGGTTTCCGGAAGAATACTAACGTTAAGTAATACTTACTCTTAATACTTACTTTCCTTTAGAAGATAGTGCGCTGCAACTTGAAACATCTATTGCTCCCGGAGCCTTCTCAGCGCACAGCTGGGCTCAGAGCAATTTCTTGCATTACAAACAACACTGCCTATCACCGGCCAGTGACCTGTAGAGGCTACTAAAAAGAAAATCCAAGTGCAGCACTTCTGGATTCGAATCCGGGGCTCAGTGGGAGTCCAGAGCACTACCACTGAGCTAATACCCGTACCTTCCCTAAAGGAAATAAAGCAATAATTAGGCAAATATTTTTATTAAGAAATGAATAAAAGTAATAATAAAGCAAATATATACTTACTTCAATTCAACGTATGGTTCTATTACTTGTATAATATTATATATTGGAAGCATTGATAGAATACTAAATTTGATGAAATCGATTAACAGGTGGTTGCAATTTAAGAGAGTAGGTGTTTAAGTTTTTTGTAATTAACTCGAATACAGTATTATAACCATTACCTTTAAACTTGGTCACTGCTAGTACTAGCTGCATAGTACTAACTAGGTCACTGCTAGTACTAACTGCATAGTACTAATTAGGTCACTGCTAGTACTAACTGCATAGTAGCAGTGACCTCCCTCACTTTTATTGAAACATTTTTCCAAAAAATATTGATTTCAGTCAGTTTTGCAGAATTTATAGCATTAAGTTTCAAACTTTTGGGGTTTGTTCTATGTTATTAGCGCGCTTTTAACTTTCCTAGCTGGTTGGGCTGGCAGGTCCTTCGGCAGCTGGTTGGGCTGGCAGGTCCTTCGGCAGCTGGTTGGGCTGGCAGGTAGATCCTTGTCCCCCTCCCCACCTCAATATTTATATTAGGACAAATAAATTAGCAAAATTTAAAATTCAAAGCAAATTAGTTATTTCATATATAATTGTTTTCGTAGGAGTAAGAGAAAGTCGTGTGAGTGTTTCATGCCATTTTTTCCATTCACTACACACACACACACACACACACACACACATACACACACACACACGCGGGAAAGAGAGAGACTATTACCGTAAAACATTTGTTCGTATCCAGAGCCTCCATGGAGGGAAAACAAGGGAAAACTCAATTTTGAAAATCAATACGACCGTAATATCCCCCCCTCCCCAAAGAAAGTAGAGAATAATTCCATATGAAAGGCAGACACTTACTTATAAGACAATAGAGTGGGTAGGGCCCTATTCTTGCAAGAATACTAACTCAATCAAGGTTGCAATTGATAGCCGTTGTGTGTGGAGTTGTTTGGCAGTTATTGCGACTGCACTCAAGTGCCAGAATTAGATGACAGCAGACTGTGGTGACTTGATCACCGACACATACAGCCAGTAGTGATGGAGCTATCAGTACAGTTCACTCCAAGATTGGAGCTACAATGCGATGGTAGGTGGCCGCCGATCAATAGCTCTCTCACTCTCAACACGACCCTGTCCTGCCGGTACACTTCCGCCGAACAGCTCTCTTGATTGAACACCTCTCTTTGATATTACTTTAATATAGTGGGACTAAACAGATTGTTCCGTTGCTTCTTAGAGATTTCACACTGAAATTCACCTAAATCATAAAATACCAGATGTTATCCAGCATTGCGAACCCATCCACATATTCAAAACGGTTTTTTACTCCACATTGATAACCTATATTCACAGCGAACAAACACAGCAATGATGCAGAATCGGTTATACCCGGTTCTACCCACCCTTCCAAACTCTATCTTTGCAAAATATGTTGTGTGTAAAAAAACAAAGTGGATGCATTGACTAAACACCTGTCTATAAAGCTAATAAAAAAGTACTGTTTATTGAAATCATTAGTATAAAGTTGAAATCAAGTCTTCTGAGTTACTATTGCACACAGAAACCTGCAGAATAACATATAACACGACAATATATCAAACAACCCATCAACCCATCCTTATGGGTAAGTTCATATAGTAATATACCTATAGTAAGTTCATACCCTTATGGGTCACTACATAATACTCACTGCATAATCTCGCTCAAAAATACTACAAAACTTCACTTTTCCGGCCGAGAGGAACTCAAAACGCCCCTCCCGGTGTAAACTCCATTTGGAAAACTTTATACGGTCACAATACATCCTCTTTGTTATTAAGAGCTGATATCAACAGTGCATCACAATACAAAGAGCTCGGATAATCTGGTACAGTGAACCCAAAAAAACAGTGGGTAGAGAAGCTATTGTGTAACTCAATTCTTAATTTTCATAAACTTGGTACTTGCATTAATAATGGACTTATTTATATTTCTAAAGATATGGAAACGTGACAAAATTTTCAATAACGAAACGAAATAAAGGAAAAATTATGAAGAAATGGAAAAATTTGTAGCTGTATTATTTATAATAAAAAAATTCAGGGAAATATGATAATACATCGTCTAAATGGTATATTTCTAACTCTACAACTGAAACCGCCGAGATTAGGGTATGTAACTATATAGGAGTTGTTATATTCCGTTCATCAATATTTATATTGCACAGTTCTTGGGTGCTAAAATTTGGTACACCCAATTTCTTGCTCGCAATGTTTACATCCGGTTGAAATATTATTGATATCGTATAGCCTACTTCAGTCTGTATATCTGGGAGACTTAATTCATGACATTCCCACCACAGTCGCTTTAAAATCAACATTTTTCTTCAAATTTGGAATTGTAGCAATGTTTATTATACTATAATTCAATAATAATAATAATAAATGTGGTGTGAAACACTCACACGACTTTCTCTCACTGCAATTAATACTACAACTGTCTCACATAAAGTGACAAATTTTTTGTATACTTCAAATTTTACTTCTAACATAAAGTTAAATTGCATCCAACATACAAGGGGTTGTGAAGAGAGAAGTACCCTTCTCAAGTCGGTAAAATAAGTGATGAAAAAGTCCGGAACAGAGCGCCAATAACATGGAGCGAACCTATTATTTGAAATTTAATGCCAAAAATTCTGCAGACAATCTAAAAATAAATTCTGAAGGAATTCGTAATAGTCGTTTAAAAAAAAATAAGTCAAAATCTCAGAATCCAATTCTGAAAAGTCGTACAACCGATTAAAACCGTTTTTCTTGAATTTGCAATCCAACCAAAGTTTCTAATGAGTATTGGTAGATGGGTTATGTAGATCGTAAAACCAACCATACACTACATTGAAGTGATAATTTAGAGGAAAGCATAACACACTACTCCAAAAATATAAATTTTCTTGGAAATTTTTTAGATAGTATAGGAAACTAATAAAGAAAGTAGTTGGTATCGTATTTGAGAAAATGGCAAACACATTAAAAAAAAAAAATATATAAAATCGTATTTCCGGTTGATGCGTTTTGCCCAAACGTTCGCTTCCGGTAATACTTCGGTGGTAATACCTAAACGGAATACCAAGTATGAGGTTCCTGGTAATTTTCGTGTTTGATATGTATTTTGTTGTACTCAGAGGACATCAAAATATGTATTTCCGCTGGAATTACAATTTCAAGAACTTGACACGCTCTCCAGACATCCTCTTAACAGGGTTTCTAGGGTGACAGGTTAAAATAGTTTAATTTATTATTATTACTATAAGTACTTTATTTTAAAAATATAATACTATAAATGATAGAATACTTGAGTACAGAAGCATGGTAAAGTGCCGCCTGCCAGAGTTTACAGCCATAACAGAAAAACGAAAAATAATAAAAAAAAAGAAAAATGATGAAAAACAAAGCAAGAATTATACTAGAACTAAAACAGAACTGGAATAAGATAGGAAAGTAAATAAAAGTATTAACACAACTAATGGTTAAATAAATCAAACGTAGTTTTATAAATTAGAATAAAAAAGCTGCAAAACTAACCTTAAGAATCTGAGATCCTGATGTGCCTAACTCTCCAAGCGTGGCGAGCATAAGCAATTACAGGATGACAAGGCCGTTGTCCGGTTAGGTAAACAATAATTTCTCCTCCGGAGAGTGAAATTTGCCGAGATGGAGCAGTCGCACTTCTAATAATGCAGGACATTCTGCCAAGAAATGAAACAAATCCTCCCGTAATTGGCAGTTACAGAGAGGACAATAGTTTAATTTAGAAGGGCCCCAAAAAATTGCAATTTTGTAGGGTATAAGGAAGTTGTAATTAATAATTTTAGTAAGGTTGTGCTGTTAGGGGGTTAAAGTAGGGATAGCAAAGAAAATTTTAGATTATTGGTGAAAATAAACAAATAGAACAAAAAACAAAAAAAAAAACAGAACAACACAGCAGGGTGGAATGGAAGAGCACAGTGGAGGCCTACCTCATGACAGAGGACCACCGGCTGACAGAAAAGATAAGTATTCGGAAGATAATATTAATGATAGTAATACTAGTAATAATAAGGTTAATATCAGTAATAATAAGAATGATAAATCAGGGAAAGGCCACAAGCGAGAATACCAGTCTGAATACGCGCGCGGCGAAAGTGGTAAAAAACAAGGATAGTAAAGCGAATATTCATGATACTTATTAATGATAACAGTAATAATAATACAATTAATAATAAAGTATCTATGGAAACAGGTGGTGTGAACTTGACTGGTTTGTATAAGCCTACGGACAAAAGTCCCTACATTCTACATGTAGAAGGTCGGGACGGGAATGTGGGCAATATCCACCGAGCACATTCGGTAAATGGATATATAAAGAGGACAACAGCTATTCAACTGATATAGTGGATATCAGAGCTGTGGGGAAAAACCGAATGAAAATCATAACAGAAACACCTGAAGCGGCTAACTATTTAATTAAACACAGGGGTTTGGAAAAGCGAAACTTGAAGGCTTATGTTCCTGAATATCGAATCTATTCGACGGGCGTCATTAGAGGGATGGTGGTATCCTTTTCAGAGGAGGAAATTCTGCATCACCTTCTAAGTGAAATCTCGGTGAGAAAGGTAGAAAGGGTATATAAAAGATCCGAAAATAGGTCTCTTGAAATTTGTTTCTTGACCTTCGTTAGTCAGAAACTTCCGAGGCATGTCACTTTGTATGGGGCGTGGTTCAGAGTGGAGCCTTATGTTCCTCATAGGAGACCATGTTTGAATTGTCTCCGATATGGACATTCTAGCATCCAGTGTAGAGGGCAGACAAAGGGCAGTAAATGTACGGGCTGCACTAAGCAGATCAGTGTAATATGGGAAAATAGAGTACATTAACTGCTATGGGAATCACCTTGTAACGGATGAGAAATGTCCAAAATACATAGAGGAAAATAAAATATCTAAGGAAAAAGCAGTGTATGACTCAACTTTTGTTGGAGACTCCTTTTTAGAAATCGCCAAAAGCCAGAGGTTTGAGGGTCTCACCGAGGAAGAGTTTCCTGGTTACCAGGTATCGAAATTTAGACGCCCAAAACGTGGGAAAAAATCATTCAATTTAAAGCCTATTCCTACTGATATATCAGCTGGTACCAGAATACAGGAGGAAAGAAAATGAGTGTAATCGGTGTAAAAGAGATTCGGCAGACCCTTCGCTCTGTAAAGCACCCAGTCATGGAAGCGTTTATTGAAGTAATTGATTCAATGAGTAGAAAAGATTGGGATGGAATTACTAGATCATTGGAAGTATTAACATCTCAATTTTCAAAAGGAAAAATTTCGAATAGTTCTGGGTCAATTGCATCAAAGGCAGAGCGCTCAATTCGGAGTGGAAAGGCCCACATAGACCTTACGGATTGGGGCTTGTACATCCTATAAAAGAACAGAACAAAGAAGGGGTGATAAACCGTTTAAAAACTGATAAATAGAAGGACATCCCTAAGCATGTTTCAGATGTAGGGGGTTTTAGCAAGGTATCAACACGGTCAAATTGCCGTAAATGATGAAAATTCTGCAAATAAATATAAGATCGTACGTAAGTAATCGAGACAGTTTGGAAATGTTGTTGCGTGAGAGAGGAATTGATGTGGTCATCGTATGTTAGACATGGTTTAAACCAGGTATTGAATGTGAATTACAAAGATTTAACATGGTGAGAGCAGATCGTGATGTGCCATGGGTATGGAGGATGCGCCATACTCGTACACAAGAGATTGCCTTTCGACCCAATAAGACTTTCTAATCCAAGTAGGGATGGTATACAGATATGTGGAGTAAAAATATTGATCAATTCGGTCATGACTACTCTTCTTGGAGCATACTGTAGACCAGACATGGAACCACGGTGCAGGAATGGATACATCTTTTAGACCAGGTTTCAGGGCCCATTCTTTTTAGGGGTGACTTCAATGCACATCATGCTGTATGGGATTGCGAAAATGAAAATGCGGATGGGCGGACCTTGCTGGGGATCATGGATGTGGCCAATCTGTGTGTGCTCAATGATGGATCCCCAACCATGATTCCCAGCCCGGGTTCTCAGGCTCAAGCGGTGGACCTAACGTTATGCTCACCACGCTTGATATCGGAACTAAGTTGGGCGATAATAGATGAACCTGTGGGTTCAGATCATTTGGGAATCTTAATGGAGACGAGCTTCGTGTCGGGAGCAACTACAGGGAGTCGGTCGGATTAGGCATCCGAAAGCCGGTGGTTGGGATCTCAAAAAGGCTAATTGGGAAGATTATCGGTCCCCGATTGAAGCAGAAATTATATATTCCACAGCGTATTCGTATAAGGCATTTATGAGGATAACAAATTATGCAGCACAACGTAGTGCAAAACCTTGGTGGAATGAAGAGTGTAATCGAGTGAAACAGAATTCGCAAATGGCCTGGCAAAATTATAAAAATTCTCCAACTTTGGACAAGTTTGTCAACCTAAAGCGGAAATTAGCTGTATGCCGCCGCACCTGTAGATTACCGAAAAGGAATAAATGATATGAAATGTGTAACAGTCTGGATCGGAACTCGTCCTTAAAGACAACTTGGAGTAAAATACGAACTCTGAATAAAGGTTACACACCAAAAGTGAGGTCTAACCTGTGATCTGGTTGGGGACTTTCATAAAGCATTAACTCCAGACTACGCGAGTGAACTTATTGAATTGTCGGATATTCGCATTGAGGACGCTTTGGTAAATCGACCATTTTAGTTATGGGAACTAACGAATGCGATAAAGAAGGGAACGCATACATCACCTGGGTGGTATATGATTCATTATCCAATGCTACGAAATCTGCCGCACTCAGCTCTAAAAGGTTTATTAAAAATCTTTAATGAAATATGGGACAGCGGTTCAATGATGGAGGGCTGGAGAACGTTCGTAATAAACCCGCTCCGTAATTAACCCGGGAAAAGACCCAACTCATTCCTATCTTACCGGCCAATTGCTTTATCTTCATGTGTGTGTAAAACATATGAAAGAATCATAAAGCTAAGGATAACTTGGTGGCTGGAAGAATACAAAAAGCTTCCTCAATGTCAGCTGGGTTTCAGAAACAACGTAGCACGTTGGATTATCTGTCAGCATTTGTCAATGAGGTGCATATAAACTTGACGGAAAACAAACATACATTGGCTGCATATGTGGATATACATAAAGCTTATGACATCGTAAATGTCGCTATATTGAAAGATAAAATGGTGTAAATTGAAGTTCCGGGTAGGGTTATTATAAATATAATTAGAATGTTGCAAAGGAGGCTTTTAGTGATTAGCTGCGGCGATAAGGTTGCGGGGGTTAGAACCACCGGACTTGGCCTGCCTCAAGAAGCTGTGCTAAGTCCCATCCTTTTTAATATATATACATCAGACTCAGGAGATAAACTCGGATCGGAAATTAGAACTCTCCAGTTTGCAGATGATATGATATTACGATCTACATGGGAGAGCGGTCTGAAGAAAAGGCTGTTATAAAATGAAACGGGCAATGCTGAGACCCAATGAATGGTGTGGAGAGTTGGGGCTTCGGGTGTCTGCTAATAAAAATGCTGCCACAATGTTCAGTAGGAGACGGCATAGTAGCATCCCGGAAATTATTCAGTTTGGCCCTTTTGAGATCTCTCATGTAAAGGTCTGTAAAGTGTTAGGACTTTAGATAGATAGATAGATAATTTATTTGTTTAAACTTCAGTTTTTACAAATACAGATGGGGCAATATAATAAATAAAAAAATGAAAAATAAATAGAATACAAAAATTAAGGTAAAATAAAAAACTCATTTAGTTTACAAAAATGAAACAAACTACAAAAATAAATTAAAGGAAATTAAATATGTTACCTAATTATATATTAAATAAATAAAAGACACTTCATCGGAAACAGAAACAAACTGAAATTAATAATTCTGGACAATGCTAGGAAAATACATATACATAGAACTTGAACTGTAAAGGCACTTTAGAGTAAATCAAATGAAACAAATAACATGGAATTATTAATTTATAAGTTCCCTTAGTGACATGGCATGCAGAAAGTAATTGTAAATGTTCAGTTTTTGAATATGATGAAGATCGCTTAATACACATAGACGGAACATTCATAGTCCTGCAAGTATAACAATCTTAAATGATTCAAGGCAGGACAAGTAAATAAAATATGGTTCAACGATTCTGGCGCTTTGTTACATAAAATACATATCTCACTAGCCATAATCGTATAGTATTTACCAGAGATGGAAAATCTTAACAAGGTGTCTGAGGACAACCGGATTTGGCATATAAATTTAATTTTTTTTAAATTAATTCTAAGTCGAAGGTAACTCTCTGACTCACCTAGTGTACCCACAGTCCTGTAGATTGTATTGTACTGAGAGTTGAGAGCACGATTTATACCCAATGACAAACAATGATTTCTCATTCTCAGTACCAAGTCCGATAGGCTAGACTGAACAGTGCGCAAATCTTGTTCCAACCAGAAATTATCAGCACCGACCATTATAATAGCGACCTCAATTGCAAACCCCAGTTGTAATCAATTGACTTCCCTTCTGACGATATTCAAAAAACAGATCCTAGGCAATCTAGAATCGGGCATTTGCAATCATTTCACCCACCACTGCGCATAGCCCTGAACTGCGGCACTTTCAACCATTCACATCCAGTTTCCAATCGAACCAAGTAATGAGGAGTGTTTATGGGCAAAGACAACACGCTCTTCAAGAAACGCGTTTGAACCGCTTCAACCCGTTCAGTATAAAGACAAGCCCAAAACTCGGACCGTACAGGAAAGTTGCTCGCACAATTACTTTGTACATGGTCAACATAGCGTCCCAACTAGCTGCACATTGATCGCAACAGAATAGTAAGGACCCTATTGGTTGCCATGTTCGCTTTTCTTTCGGAATGGGACAATGCATTCAAAAACTTCCCGGATGAGCTAAATTTGACACCCAAATACACAAATTATTGGTTTTTTCTATTGACCTATTCCCATACAACAATTGGCGCTGTTTTGGGATCCAGCCTTTCCCATGAAATATAACAACTTTTGTCTTTTCTGTATTGACAGAAAGACCAGTAGATTCACAATAAGCATTGAGAATTCTCAATTTTTGTTGCGCATCCAACCAAGATTCTGCCAGTACCACTATGTCGTCGGCGAACAGCAGCATTAGGAGGACGCAAGTCCTAGAAATAGGCAAACCTTCTGCTCCTGATCGCCGGAAAAACGTGACAATATCTGACATAAACAAACTAAACAAAAGTGGTGACATAGATTCTCCTTGTAATACTCTCTCAGTAATCTCAACCATACGGGAGTAGGCATTATTAAAATTTATAACAAAACTGGCATTATTGTACAATGATTGTAAGATGTTTATAATTTTTACACTAACACCTAAAGAGGAAAGCTTATCCCAAAGTTTGTTATGACATACGGAATCAAACGCACGTTTCATATCGACAAATATCCCATAAACCTTCCTCCTATTCTGAATTCGTGCGTTTATTACAGATGACAAAACGAACAAATTGTCAAGGCAACTACGTCCAGCTGTAAACCCAGACTGTTCTTCGGGTAGAGTACCATTTTCACTCTCCCAGGCTGCTATACGCGAAGTCAAAATATTAGTGAAAATTTTAGCCACCGAACAGATCAGGGCTATTCCCCTATAATTCGCAGGCTCGTTAGGATACCCTTTCTTATGAAGCATCCTCAGTTCTACAGCAGACCATTTCTTAGGTACTACCTCATGGGTGAGAATTTGATTAAATAAATTAAGGAGATAATGCTCCCATGCAGGAGTTAAGTTGGTATAAAATTCATTTGCGATTAAATCAACGCCTGGAGTTTATTCCTTTTGTAAGATTTCAATGCAGACTGTAATTCTATAAGGATTATTGGTGAATCGAGACATGGGACAGTTCCGAGCATTCCTGCTGGAGTATGCAAGGATCTAGAAGGATAAAGATTTGTGAGGTAATTTTCGAAGTCATTTACAGTAATATTTCCAAAGCAATTTTTTGGAGATAAATTTCTCACTATAGACCCGAACTATTTGGAACTTTAATATTGGCTATTGCGGTTTGTAAAAAGAGCTGATAATTTAGTTTACTAGATTTTAATAAGGCCCTGTATTCTTTTCGACAAGTAATATAAGTATTCACTTCATTCACGCCAAAATTACTTCTTTTAATTTCCTATGACAAACTTTTAATTGTTTCTTTGCCATTCTACAGTCATAATTAAACCATACATGATCCTTAAATTTCCTCTGCCGAAAAGTTGCTTTTTTGACCATCCCAGAATTAGTCGCGGCCACAGTAATAACATTGTACAGATTTTCTATAAGCTCATCCACTTTACAGCTATTAAAATAAATGAGAAGGTAGATGAGATAAGCCAGGAGAGAGACAGCACGGTGGTAGTTTTCGGTGACTCAAGAAGTGCACATCAGAAGATAAAATGTCCAGGTTCTGTAATAGACCCGATACTTGTAGAAATAGCGTATAGGTTGGAGAATGCTGCAGGAAGGATACATTTAGTGTGGATCAAAGGGCATGCCGGGATCCAAGGAAATGAATATGTGATATCCTGTAAAAGATGCTATTGCGTCGGGTGAAGAGATTTCGATAGCTAGTTTGGGAGATATTTACAATGCTCTGAAAAGTAAGTATTTAGAATTATGGCAGGATCAATATGGAAAAGAATATACAACAAATATTATTCAGACATACAGTCTTGAATCCCTTGCAGCTCTTGGTTTGAAGAGTTGGATGGGGAAAGGCAGTTTTATACCACGATAATGCGATTGAGGTTTAACCATAACCTCACCAAGCCGCACCTTTATAAAATACACATCGTAAATAGTTTCAAATGCGATTGCGGTAACGGAGGGGATGGCGATATCAATCATTTACTCTTTAGCTGTAAAATGTATAGTAAAAAAAGAGGAACGTTTTTAACCGAACTATCCGAGTATGTACGATTTCCTTGTAGCGCAAAAAGCATATTGGCACTAATGGAAAAGAAAGCGCTTGTTTGCAAATATAAGTTCATCCATGGGAATAAAATAAAAATATAAGTCGGATTAGGATTATCTTTCAATATACTGTAGTTCTGTGTTCATTTCACTTATACTAGACACCAAAACAACATAATATATATGTACACAAAGGCATTAACCACAAAATTGTTTCAGATATGACATGTCTAAAAGATTAAGAATAAGAGCGGCATCGCTCAAAATACCCTTATCTCTGCAAGGATGGAGAATGAAGGGGAAGAGGGTGCAGGAGCCTACTGGAAGTCTACAAGAGACATGTCAATTTGAAAAGATAGGGCTGGGTTTTTTCCACTAACATATTGCAAGTTGGAGGCAATTAGAAGCCAAAGGAATGTCAACATGTTGGTTTTTTCCAGCCCTCAAAAACAAAATAACTGGTTAATGTAAAAAAAGACAAAACCACAAAATAAATAAATAAATAAATAAATCCTCTTAACAGGGAGTACTAAGAGAAAGTAAAATTGATCGGATTGATATTTATATTCGAAAAGCACAAAATAACATAAATTAAAAACCCACTTCCGATTGATATATTTTGACAAAAACTTTCGCGTGAGATGCGATGAAGGTATCGTCTAAACGGAATAATATCAAGTTTGAGACATTCTGGCGATTTTTCGTTTTTGAAATATTTCGTACACACACACACACACACACACACACACACAGAAACACACACACGCAGACACACACACACACACACACAAAACACAGACACACACACACACAACACAGACACACACACACACACACACACACACAGAGAGACACACACACACACACACACACACACACACAACACACACACTGTATACATATATAGTAAACCATTCTATAAAAACACTATTTTTTTTTAATCAGAAGAGTTCAAAACTTTTTCTATTTACATATAATTATATTGTAAGGTAATGGAGGAAGATTACACGAAATCCAGGTAAATAATATTCTTCATGTGTAAAAATTTGTAAAGTAGGGACACTCTATATAAACTTGCTATTGTTAAAAAGTACAAATCGCCCCCTTATCTAGTGAACACTATTAGCTCTAGTTGTTTGTTATCAGCCCAAACATTCCTTCACTATATTCCCGTCTTCGTGATATCGCTTGCAAACCATCAGCGCTACAAAGTAATTCTAATTTTGAAATAGTAAACTTTTATTAATAAAGAGGACAAAAAAAATCAGTTATCTACTAACCCACACAGGAACAACTTGCTCATACAAATTTTCATTAAATTTGAATTATCCCACTACACTTGTATAATAATTTACTTGAATTTTTATGCGAAAAAAAATTCTTTTGGTAATTTTATATTTTATAAATTTGGTAAAAATATTTTTAAATAAATTCTAGGGCACTATGATTAAACAAAAAACATACAATTTGTTTTGGTCATGTTATCAAGGAATAATAATGAAAAAATATTTTCCTATATTATCAAGTTGTTTACAAACTTATAATCAGCAATATAGACCAAATAAGTTGACTAAAAAATAATAAAACTTAGGAAATTTTCAGAAACTTAGTTTTGAGAAAAAATACAAATTTTGACGTTTCCTGATGAAAAATCAGCTGGAAACCGTTTTGGTGTTCCCAGGGGCACAGAGGGGTTTCCCTCAATATTTGCCAATAAATGTTTTGATGGTGGATGGGAAAGTTGCGAAGTTAATCATCCAGGATGCCAGGTTTGAAGTAAATCCGTTAAATAGGAAATGCGAGCAGTACACCAGAATAGATTTACTGAGATTTTCGGAATTTTTTCCAAAGTACTTCCATTGTTCTTTAATACACGGATTGCTTAAATGCTCATTCAGAAATATCCACTGTTAACTGATATCCACATAAATTTTTTTAGAGGCTCAATTACTATAAAAATATGCAAAAAAAAATATAGTGTTCCATTTGGAAAAAAAAAGTTGGATGCTGTATCTCGGGATATTGGGGTATAAAAAAATGGATCAATCACTGAAAATAAACTAGACCAAAAATGATTAAATACGTGTTTTCTATTTTTTCGAAATTTCCCGCCGTTTAAAAAAAAAGTGGGTGGAGCATATAACTCTGGTCACCCTGTATATGTGAATAGCTTTGTTGTCTAGTAGTTTCATCTTCGGTTAATTTTATAGGACTGGTGTTGTTAAGGAATATAGTGTCATTATGGTTACCTTTGTTCACTATGATTCTATTAGTTCTAAAAGTTAAATAATAGTCCACAAAAGGAATATACTTAATAAACGATGCGCTAGATGTATATACAGTCTTACATGCTAAAAGGTTGGTATTCGTGATAACCTGGAGAATACAGTCATTCTGGACACTAGTTTTGTTGTGACAGTACATGGCACCGTTGATTTCCTCGCAGGTGGCTGTAAATAACTCATCTTTAATTTTTAGGATTAAGGGTGGATGGACATGAATTGTCATGAGGTGGTTGTCTTTCTCTACAGGATAGAACAGAGGGAAGTATGTCTCAAGGGGAGAGGTTTTTAGTGGAATGCTAATAAAGCAGTATATGTTCCAGCTTCTGATTGAGCAATGTACTTTGCTTAATTGCCAAAGTGCTTCTATGTCAGATGTTACGAATGTTATATTATGAGATTTTTGTAGCGACTTAAGATCTTTGAGAAGAAAGATGCTAGAGTGAATGGTGTTTAGTCTACAAAATTCTATAGAGTCTTCCATGTCGTCGATTTTGTTTGCGATAAGGACCAGATTAAAGAAGATAGCGTTAAATTGTTGGTTTGTCACGGGAATAATTCCGAAGTGACTTTTTGGGTGCCCACTCAGTCGGCTGCTAGGGCGGGGCTTAAGTTGGACGCCACTTCGTTTTTTTTCTCTATAGATATATTAATATAGATATGTATATCTATTTCCGGGTAACGAAGAAATCCCACCTTTAACGGAAAATCAGGTCGGATAATTAAGGAACAAAAAAAGGAAATGGAAGAGAAAAGAATGAATATGTATTATTTATTATCGTGGCCAGGGTGAGGCGGTTTTGATAAAAACGCTAGTTGAAAAAAAATTAATTTCACAGACAAAGAAAATTACTATATTGAATACCTTACTTCCAAAAGAAAGAATATTTAAGTAAAATAAAAGAATACATATTTATTTATTACCTTACAAACAGAAATCGCTTCTGAAAATTATAACCAAGAAAATATCAAAGAAAATAAAACTTAAAATCTTCTCAACCTAAGAATTAAGGAGCTCCTCAAATACAAATAATAATAATATGCTTTCGCCCTACGCTGACAATAATTTGTTCTACTCTTAAACGTTAAATCAATTTATTTATATAGAGATGTGTAATCGTTTTATATTTTAGGTATATATATATATATGCATATATATTATATATATATCTCTGAAAATGTTATTACTTACTTAATTGTACAAATCTCTCCTCCAAATTTCAAAATTTACAATTAAACGGCCAAAACAAGTACTTTATAATTATTACCCCCGCTATTTATTTCCTAATTAGATGAAAACGTCATTAACAATCTTTGCTAATCCAAAGGAAATATTAGGGTTTAAATTTTCTACGTCTGTTGGTTGCTAGCCGGTATTTTACCCCCAAATTGTTTTAGAGTTACATTTATGAAGTTATATTTTCCTGCTGAGGAGCTGATGCAGGCCCTCAAATACGTAATGGGTACTCACATACAGTTTTCCTTGTTTATACGCACTATATCTCCTTGTGCGCCGAGTGGCCACTCGTTCGTTGTCTGAGAGTTTTCCAGTCTGGTTTTCTGTTTCCTGCGAGGTGAGAAGTCTCCGTTGCCGTCGGCCTTGAGGTGGAATTAATTCAGGAAGCGATCACTTGAATTCCTAGGCCCGTCTTTCACTCTTCGCAGCTCTCCGCCCACTAAAACCGCCTATTTGGCGAAAAATGGCGCACTGAAATTAATTGTCTGCAGATGGCTCATTCACCTGGCGGAGGAGAAAAATCACAAACGGCCTTGCCGTAACAGAGTCACAGACTACTGACTCAAAAAGCTGTTCTTAATAAACACATACATACGCGCGGGGCGTTCTCTATTCTTTTACATACGAGACAATATTAAACTTTGACCGGCTATACAAACACACCTAAAAATAACTGTAGTTATACATTTGAAATTTATATTTCTAATTATTATATTCAATAACTATTTTTACAACTTCGTTACATCACCGCCTTCCCCGGGGAGAGGATCGAAAGATAAGGATTTGGATGGGATGGTGGGTAGATATCAAGG
The DNA here is from genome assembly GCA_011037195.1 of Triatoma infestans. Classification (NCBI taxonomy): domain Eukaryota; kingdom Metazoa; phylum Arthropoda; class Insecta; order Hemiptera; family Reduviidae; genus Triatoma; species Triatoma infestans. Next base: position 47,196 of record JAAEAF010004830.1, read on the forward strand.
ATCACCAGGTTCGCTGCAATACTTCTTCAGCTGTGATACGTGCCAGCGTCCAAGTGTATGGCCTTGTTCATCTTTTAAGTCATATACTAGCGGGGAAATCTTCCTAGCGATATAGCATTTCTCAAACTTGGGTGCTAATTTCGCGGAGAAATGGTTGGCTGCGTCTGATAAGAAATGGGTCTTCTTCCACACTGGCTCATCTTTCTCAAATTCGTCTGGTGATCGCCGGCGGAGATCGTAGTGTCGTCGGTTCCTTTCGTGGGCAGACTTTATTCGAGCCTGTACTTCCTCCCTGATTTGTGGAAGCATATCCAATTGCTGCTGGCGCCTATCACTAGGGTCAGTGAACTCTCCGTCTGATGTCTGATGTTCTGTACCCTTGCAGGGGACCTTCCTTCCAAATGTCAAGAAGGCAGGAGTGTGCCCTGTTCCCTCATGTTCTGCGGTGCGCACAGCGTAGCCAATTTCCGGTAGGTATCTATCCCAGTATCTCTGGTCATTCTTCAGATAGGATGCAATCATTGTTTTAATCACCTTATTGATCCTCTCACAAGGATTGCTCTGTGGATGGTAGGATGGATTGTACAATATCTTCACCAAAAAATCCTGCATTGCTTGTCTAAATTCCTTACTGGTATACTGCGAGCCATTATCACATATGAGGTACTTCGGCACACCAAAGACGAGAAAGACATCTGCAACCAAATGTTTTAAGATTGATTTACTGTTGGCGGTGCGAAGGGGGTACAGTAAGGCGAACTTTGTGAAACAGTCGGCTATTACCAACAAATACTTATTTCCTTTGGTGGAACGAGGCAAAGGGCCTATTAAATCGGTACAAACCATGCTCCAAGGTGATTCCGGCAGTCGGTGTTGTCCCATCTGACCTTGTGGTAACTTCTGTTCGACCTTCATAGATTGGCAGACTTGACATCGTTGGACATACCTCTTGATATCCGCTACCATTTTCGGCCAATAAAATCTGTCCGCAATCCTACGATAGGTTTTATGAACACCAAAATGACCTGCGGTTGGCAAATCATGATATTCCTGGAAAATCTGTGATCTTCGATTTCTGGGAACCACTTCCTTCCAATTATCTTCTCCCGATAATAAGGTTCTTCCTGTTGGTCGTACCTTTTTAAATAAAGCGTACCCCTGGACTCGCCACTGCGGGAACTTTTCCGGACATTGAGTTACCCGTAAGTACATCTTCTTGAACCATTTATCTTCTGTGGTTCCTTGTAGCATACACTCGAGCTTTTCTTCCTCTACTGGGTTTCGGGAAAGAGCATCCGCCACGTGATTTAGTTTTCCTGCTCGATGGACAAGCTTGAAGTTATACTGTTGGAGTGTTAGTGCCCATCTCGCCAATCGGCCTGTAGGATCTTTGAGCTTCTGGAGCCACAACAGGGAGTAGTGGTCAGTGACCACAGTAAACTCCGAGGCTTCTACATAAGGCCGGAATTTGTTAATTGCCCACAGGACGGCCAGGCATTCCAATTCAGTGGCCGAATAGTTCCGTTCCTGTTTGGTCAGCGTTCTACTTGCATAGGCAATTACTCGTTCCCCTTCTGGAAATTCTTGGGTAAGGGTAGCTCCCAGTCCTACTGATGAGGCATCGGTTTGGATGGTAAATGGTAGATTGAAATCCGGGCCAGTCAAGGTTGGAGCACGAATTAACGTCTCCTTTAGGGCCCGAAAAGCTTGCTCGCATTTCTCGTCCCATATCCATTTCACATTCTTTTTCAGAAGATGGCTAAGCGGTGAAACAATAGTGGAGAACTCCGGTACAAATCTTCTATACCATCCCGCTAGCCCGAGAAATCTTCTTATTTGTTTTGATGACTTTGGGGTTGGATATCCGACTATGGCCTGTACCTTTTCGGGATCAACTCTCAACCCGCCTTGATCAACAATATACCCTAGATACTTAAGTTCAGCCCTGCAGAATACGCACTTTTCCTGGTTTAGTGTTAGGTTAGCCTCCTTGAGTCGGCCGAATATTTCTTGGAGAACCTCCAGATGCTGTTCAAATGTCGGTGTTCCTACGACGATATCGTCTAGGTATACAAATGCAAATGGTTCAAGCTTGGGTCCCAAAACACTGTCAATTAATCTTTGCCAGGTGGCTGGGCTATTATGGAGCCCGAACGGTGTTCTCCGGAATTGGTACAGTCCTCTGCCCGGTACTGTGAATGCCGTGTACTCCTTGGAATCCTCTGCCACAGGGATCTGCCAATAGGCAGACTTGATGTCCAGACTAGATAAGAAACGGGCATCTCTTAAACGATCTAAAATATGAGTGACTCTAGGTAGTGGATAGGAGTCTCTCTTTGTCACTGAGTTAAGGCGGCGGTAGTCTACGCAGAACCGGTACGATTGTCCATCTGCCTTTTTAATGAGGACTACTGGTGATGCCCAAGGTGATTTAGAAGGCTCCACGATTCCCGCTGCCAGCATGGAGTCAAGTTCAGAATTTAAAACTTCCTGCAACTTTGGAGATACTGGATAATATCGCTGTTTTATAGGGGTAGCTCCTTCAACCTCAATCTTATGTTGTACTAGAGAGGTACAGCCCAACTTTGCACCACAGGAGGTGAAGAAATCCTGAGTAACCTGGTTGAGAGCTCTCTCTTGCTCTGGCGTCAACATATCTCTACTTCGTAACCCTTCAGTAACTTCCAGTTCTCCGGCAATATCCGTCTGAGTCCAGGACATCTTTGACACATCTGAAACAACTCCCAAAGCTCTCCAGAAGTCCAAACCCAACACAAGTGTGGTAGTAGTGAACGGAGCTATTAATACACTAAGTATTTTGACGTTTCCTTCTAGCTCGAATGGAACATCTACACAACCTGTCAGCTCACATTCCCGCCCATCAGCTACCGTAACTCGGATGTTCGTGGGGGCAACTCTCCGAAGACCTAAAGATTGCAAAATTTCCCAACCTTGTTGATTTACGATGGTGCGCGTAGCTCCTGAATCCAAAAGGCCCCTCATTTTCCTTCCCAGGAAGTTCACTGTAAGATAGGGTCTTTGATCGCACGGAAGATTTTCCAGTGTTCCTCTAAATTGATCCATGATGCAAAACATCCGTATGGTCTCGAGCCAAGCCTGCCATTCTTCTTTAGTAGTCCTTGAAAATTTTGGCGAGGGCAAAGTGGGACTTTTCACTTTCGCCCCGCCTTGGCGTTTAAAGTCCTGGGACCTCTATTGCACCTCTGGCATTTTCCCTGGACCAGGTCTTTACTGCCACAATAAACGCAGAACTTCAAGTTAAGTTCAGGACATTGCTGGAATCGATGATCCTCCCCCTGGCAATGCCAGCATCGGAGCGCTGATTTGCTTCTAGGTGCTTCTGTAGGCTTGGGTTTGGAATAAAACAGCTGGTCCTTCAAGGTCCGCGACTCCTTTGATGTATTAACCACCGGTATCTCCGTCAGCCTAGCCTCCTTGCGTGGTTGTTGATAAGCCAGTTCTGGTTCCAGAAGATTTTTCTTCTGCATTGGTGGGGGCCTAAACTTCTCCATGTGAGCCTTATCTTGCTGAATTCTCCTGCCCATCTTCAATAATTCCTCCAAAGAGTCAAAGTCTCTTCCACTTAACCGATCATAGTAATAGGGTATAAGATTTCGCAAGACAATCTTGATTTTCCTTTCTTCTGACAACTCCTCTGGGAGTCGAGAAAAGTAAGTCTTCATGATGGCGAGATATGTCGTAAACTTTTCTTCCATGCCTTGGGTTCGACTAAGAATTTCCCGCATCAACTCCTCTTCATAGTCGCTGTCTTCAAACTCTTCCTTAAGTAGCTGAACAATTTCATTCCATGTCCGGACATCCTTCCTAATTGTTTTAAACCACAGCAGCGCCGGTCCTGTGAAAAAATCGATAGCTCCATGGTAGAGATCTTCCGGCAGTGCATTTCTGGCTTGTCTCAAATGTTCAACATCTTCCAAGAAACTCCTCAAGCTGCAGCGTTGGTCTTCCCCAGAAAACTTTAGACCCCATTCCTTAATTGGGATTAGTTTCCTGTGCCATTGCATTCCTGCTGGTACGGTGAGAGGGTGTTCAGGTTGAAGGGTACGTTCAAAAGGAACCTCCGATTTAGCGAGCGTTACTCCCCGAAATTGACGTTCAAGAGATTCTGCCCCTTCTTGATCTTCTTCAGAAATATTAGGATGCTTAGGAACATCTTCCATAGCGACTATTCGGTGCCACATGTCTAAATGCTCCTGTAGGCGGGTGGCTACTTTGTCCTTTTGACGAGACCATTCCTCTCCCACCTTAGAAGGTATTCGTCCTACTCTCCCTCTGAGATGCATCAACAGAGTCTCAATTCTCTTCTTGATATTAGGTTGCCTATCCTGCCGATAATGTTCCATAGTTTGATTCAAAGAAGCAAGTTTTCTATCAATGGTAGAGAATTCTTCTTCCCATTTCATATCTTCAGGAATAATAGTAACACATTTCCCTTCTTTCTCTGCTTTAAGCAATTTCCTCAACCATACACGACCCTCAGCTACAGTTGAGCCTTCCCGAGATCCCCGGATGAGAAGTTCATAGGTAAGTTCTTCTTTTTCTAACCTGTCTACATCCATGATATCTAATATTACTTATTCAGCAGCAAAAATAAAAAAAATAAAAATATATATATATATTTATGTATATGGGCAGTAGTCACCATGAAAGGGGTAGGGAAAGGTAAATGACTTTCAATTTAGGTACGCAATGAAAGGTAATTATTCAAAACAAAAAAATAAATAAATAAAAATAAGTAAATAAATAGAAATAAATAAACAAATAAATAAATAAATACAGATAAATAAATATCTTTCCTAATTTAATCCCAAATATGTCTGTTAAACTTGTTTAATGTTTTATTTTCAATTATGTAATTGCCTTAAAAAAAATTATGTAATTGCCTTAAAAAGTTAAAAATTATTTTCACTTGTTTAATGAAAATAATCCTAATAATAATTCCTCACATAATCGATTAAGGGAAAAAAAAATAAATTTGGATGTAGATAAATATCATGAAATAATCGAAGAAATAAAGATATAGACAGATATCGTAAAAATGAAGTAAACCGTACAAGAATAAATAATAAATTATCTCTGAAAATTATAACTCATTCCTCAGTAATAAACTCTACCTATATTCAATAATTCGTTTATTTTGTTTAAGAGATTAACTCAAGTTAATGTGAATTAGTTAAAAATTTACGCCTAAGTAACTTCTGGAATTTTTTTTTTTTTTTTTTTCCCGATTCAAAGTAAGAAATTATCAACATTCATTTATTTATACATTTATGTATTTTAATTCAATTTAAAGTAAGCAAATATCATTCCTTATTTTTTTTTCCACAACTTTATGTCAATTTTGCACTTCTTTAATTACGAATTTATTCACTATTTAATTTATAAGGTAGTATAATTTTAATTAAACCATATTAAATAATTCCGAAAAACATATTCATACTTCCGGGCCCCACGTTGGCCGCTAATTTTGTCACGGGAATAATTCCGAAGTGACTTTTTGGGTGCCCACTCAGTCGGCTGCTAGGGCGGGGCTTAAGTTGGACGCCACTTCGTTTTTTTTCTCTATAGATATATTAATATAGATATGTATATCTATTTCCGGGTAACGAAGAAATCCCACCTTTAACGGAAAATCAGGTCGGATAATTAAGGAACAAAAAAAGGAAATGGAAGAGAAAAGAATGAATATGTATTATTTATTATCGTGGCCAGGGTGAGGCGGTTTTGAAAAAAACGCTAGTTGAAAAAAAATTAATTTCACAGACAAAGAAAATTACTATATTGAATACCTTACTTCCAAAAGAAAGAAAATTTAAGTAAAATAGAAGAATACATATTTATTTATTACCTTACAAACAGAAATCGCTTCTGAAAATTATAACCAAGAAAATATCAAAGAAATAAAACTTAAAATCTTCTCAACCTAAGAATTAAGGAGCTCCTCAAATACAAATAATAATAATATGCTTTCGCCCTACGCTTACAATAATTTGTTCTACTCTTAAAAGTTAAATCAATTTATTTATATAGAGATGTGTAATCGTTTTATATTTTAGGTATATATATATGCATATATATTATATATATATCTCTGAAAATGTTATTACTTACTTAATTGTACAAATCTCTCCTCCAAATTTCAAAATTTACAATTAAACGGCCAAAACAAGTACTTTATAATTATTACCCCCGCTATTTATTTCCTAATTAGACGAAAACGTCATTAACAATCTTTGCTAATCCGAAGGAAATATTAGGGTTTAAATTTTCTACGTCTGTTGGTTGCTAGCCGGTATTTTACCCCCAAATTGTTTTAGAGTTACATTTATGAAGTTATATTTTCCTGCTGAGGAGCTGATGCAGGCCCTCAAATATATAATGGGTACTCACATACAGTTTTCCTTGTGTATACGCACTATATCTCCTGGTGCGCCGAGTGGCCACTCGTTCGTTGTCTGAGAGTTTTCCAGTCTGGTTTTCTGTTTCTTGCGAGGTGAGAAGCCTCCGGTGCCGTCGGCCTTGAGGTGGAATTAATTCAGGAAGCGATCACTTTAATTCCTAGGCCCGTCTTTCACTCTTCGCAGCTCT
>JAAEAF010004831.1:0-70017 GCA_011037195.1 Triatoma infestans
GAAACTATTATAATTTGGTGTAGGGCTTAAAATAACTCGCTTTATGAACAGCCTAAAATTCGTGTATCACTATCATCAGAGAATACTGAAGATATTGATGTCACAACTGGAGTTCTTCAAAGAGAACCATTGTCTCCAGTATTATTCAACCTTTTCCTTTCGGATATTATTGACTTTTTTTAACTCCTGTGGTGCCTGTTCTATCACCTGTTCATGGATCTTTTAATGTATTAATGCTCTGCTATGCGGACGATATAGCCATTTTTGCCACCTCAATAATTGACCTTCAGGAAAAACTAGATATTTTAAAGGAATATTGCAATTTAAATTCTCTGCAAGTGAATACCAATAAAACAAAAGTAATGTTTTTTTCTAATAACTTTAAACCTTAGTGATTTTGGCCAATTACCCATTCAGGTGTACCTATTGAAATAGTTAATAATTTCATTTATTTGGGACTTCCGTTTGCTTCGAACGGTAAATTTCATCAAGCACAAAAGCATTTCCTTTCTAGAGGTAAAATAGCATTAGCAAGGTTAAGAGTATTATTGATTAACTCTAAGGCAAATAGGAATAAATCCCGTTTAAAACTTCTGAAGGCTATATAATTAACTCTACTGTTCTGTATTCTAGTGAGGTTTGGGCTTCTACCTACATGGAGAGCATTGAAATAATACAGCTGCAATTTTTGAAACAAATTTATTACCTCCCAAAAAACACACTAAATGCATTTGTTCGGCTAGAATGTGAGATTTATCCACTTATGGTGCATATATTTAAAAGTATGGTTTGTTTACTAATTAAAGTACTCGAAAGGCTCCCTAGTCGCTTGCCCTATATTTGTCTGAATATTCTCTTGGATTTGCAATGTAGTAACATTAATATTGCTTGGGTAAATACACTAAAGTCCTTGTTCTCTTCAATTGGTTGTCTGGATATTTTGGCCTCTCGTGACTTTCGCCTGCTCAAGAGAACAAATCAAGTATCATCGAAAAATTTCAGAACAATTTTTTTGCCATTCGATAGACATTCACAATGTTTTAAACAATAAATACAATTACTTATATAGATTTGTGAGTGCCTCGGGAAGCGAGGGGTCCTATTTAGATTGGAACTGTGCTATTACTAAAATAAGATCGGTTATTCAGCTTCGATTATGTAATCTAAAGTGTTCAATAATCTATGTCGAGCGTTCCTCTTTTATCTTCGATGAGAGCAATCTTTGTTTGATCTGCAAGGTAAAGGACTCTATTTCACATTAAGCATTGCAACCATTTAGAGAACACTATCTTAAATATATGACTCGGATATTGGGTCCAACTGTTTCGAGAAGCTCTTCACGGTTGGACCCGGTTCTCAGATAAATGCAATTTACAAATATGTTATTTATGCTTTAAGAATTAGGAGTTTCATTCTTTCTAATTAATTAACATTATCTATTATTTTATTATTAACACCTTGTTTAGTTTATAGAGTGTGTGTGTTTTGATAGTAGTCTTGCGTTTTATTTCTTTCTATAAAGTTCTGTTTATTTGTTCATTTTAAAGTACTTATTGTCACTTCTTAGACTACTATGTTTTAATTTCTGTGTAAAATGAAGCACAATTATATATTATGAATATCATATTATTTTTCTCACTTTCTTAACTTACATTGTAAATCCAAATTCCTTACAAAAGGAATGGAATTTGCAACCTCCTTGCAAATTCCTATATGCAATAAATAAATAAAAATAAAATAAATAATAATATCAGTTTTAATAAAACACTTTTTTTCGCCATTAGGGTAACTTGTATTTCCGGTGAAAGTTTAGTTTCGAAAATTTGACAAGAGAGCGCAGTATTAATAAGAGAAACTAATAAAGTATAAAAAATTTGTGGGAAAACTTGTGACGTAATGAGTTGTGAATGGTTTTCTTTTCTTTTCTCTGTGCTGGCACCCCTAAATGGTTTAGAGTTAGAGAAATTGGTTAAGAGATGTCGTGCGATGTCACACTGTTCTCTGATAACAGGTACCCTATAGCTGGCAGCTTGCACAGCCCGATTTACTAATTCTTGTCATGCCTATTCCATCCTCTTCTTTCCCATTCGTTCTTCTTATCGCATTGCCACTCGCGTCTCTCTCTCCTTCACCGCCTGCCGCTGGCGCCTCCCAGTGCACACAACACTTAGACCTAATGTTAACCGCCTACAGCCGCCTACTAATCCACCTTTTGTGCTGTATTTCCTGAAATTAATCTTTTAACCCCGTGCCTTATTTCACACAGATAACAATCTGTTTTACTTTTTCATTCTTTATCTCTTTCTAATTTGTTTTTTATTTTCAACTTAGTTTGCAATAGTAAATTCATTATTTTGCAGAGTATTTAACTCTGCAATGTGCGCAAAGGAATATGTTGACTGAAGCAAATTAGAGAATTTTTTCACTGAGATGGTTTTCCACTGAGCCTGGGACACACCTCAACCATCGACACATGATACACATCTGCATTTCCTCGAGTTTAAATGGAAGAAAACCCAAGAATGATTTCTGTTACCAATACCTTCTAAACATATCAGAAAGGAGATATCCACTTCTGGCGTAACAAAAGATTGTAGCTCAATGGGACGGACTCATGAATGAATGATTTTGGTATATTCAAGAAAATGCTCTTCACAGTATTGCCCTTATTACTCGTACAATCGAGAGTTGATTATGGCTTCCCAATATTTGCAAGAGACGGTATAAACATTCTTTCCATACTCGTTTTGAATTGCCTTGACACTACGATTGCTCGATCGAGTTTTCAGAAAAGATGACGGTCTCTGAAATCATAAATCCTCCCGCCTTAGTAAGAAAGTTCTCATTGGCACTTATCGTTTCTGCAGCTAGTTTTGGCTGAAAGATTGTGGCTGGTTTATCTAGACTTAACGAGATGTTAAATCTTGTTTATTCCCAATGTGCTGACTCTTATTTCTTCATGGATACCTTCATGTATCCTAAAGTTCAATTCATCCGACACTAAATTTGGGACCAAGAAAACTGTGGAGAACAGAATTAATATTTCTAATGCTTCTAATTTCTCATAACTCTTTTGATAGTATTTATGTGGCATCGACCGGAAACACTCATCTCAACATCCAGCCTTTATCTACTCAAATAGTTTAATATTCGTGGATTGAATAGAGGACTTTTTCTTAATCCATTTGTTAGTACACCAGATTTCGCAAACCTCTTTTACATTTCTAGATTAGGCATGACTGGGTTTCTTGCCACTCTATGTTTAGGGGTGGAATTTCCTCAAGTATCCTTCGACTATCAATAGATTAACCACTTTTCTAGCTTGCCATTCAGCCTCCTTGTTTCATGTAATTTTGTATCATTCAGCTTTTCATTCATCTTCTACCTATTTTGACTCATCCCATCGAAGAATCTTCTTCTTCTTCTGGCGCCGAGTAAAAAGTCTATGGTTTCCAGTCGTCAAGTGAGAACATTGTCAGTGATGAATCTTTTTGTCGGCCGGATAGTTTCCCGTTAAATCTCTTGCTTCCCTGAATTCTTTTAAACACTGCGTTCGGTCACAGCTATACAGCTTTGTCCTGGTCTTTTGGGATTTTTGGAGATCATTTCTGCTTGGAATATCTTGTATGGTTTCTGTTTTGTCAAATATCAGTTTTAATTTATTTTCTAAGATCGGAAAAGAATTTTGAGTTAAAGATTATGACGCAGCATTATCATTGGGTCCTTTAAATTTTTGGTGTTGTAGTTGTTTAATGCAAATTATACCAGCTCTCTTATAAATATTCAATGGAATAATTTTCAGAATAATATTGCCATGTACAATAAAGGAATTCTAGAAGAGCAGATTATTTGTTATTTAAGAGATAATAGTTGTTTCAATACAAAATTTTCCGACAGCACAGTTGTCTTTGGGAGTGTACTAAATGGTAGCTCGACCACAATTTCTTTCATCTTGTAAAATGTATATTTATATATATATTTAGAAAGGGGGGGAGAATGAAACTGTTGTTCTAGAGGATGTAATTACTGTTGGTGGTCCAGAAGCGACTGTTTTAGTTGTGAGCTACAGACTTAGCCGCCATTGAGCGTTCACAGAGCTTCTCTTCTTGGTTTAATCACTGTTTCAGGCCTAAGTTTCCTCGACTTGTCCTAGTTTACCCTCACAAAACACAAATACACACACACAAAACCACTACATAAACACATCTATTATATCTGTATTGTCAATGAATTAATTAGTGTTATTCCTGTGTGTTGCTCTGCACCACCATCTCATTCCTTCCCATATTTCCCCCGGGCTCTTCTCCCATCCAACTTTCTCCATATCTTCGTCGCTCTCATTGGATGGGGCTTCATCATCTATTTCTCTTCGTTATCCTTTAATGTTTGCCTTTAAAGACCCAGTTTACAACCTAAACTAAAACAACAAACGTGACGCTGTAGCCTATTTCATCACAAAGGCTCTGACCCTCTCTCTCTGTTGCTCTCTCTCTCGCTCTCTCCTCTTCTTGCTTTGCCCTTCAAAATGCCTTACATGATCAAATAACTAATTTCAAACTTAGATTTCCTTAGCTTTCAATTTTCATAAAATTAATTATTATTAATTATAATAATTATCCACTGTTTGAAATTTCCAAAACAATCAAACTTGGAAGCTACCACTCTTCTTTTAAAGAGGGTTATTTTCATTTCTAATTTATGAAAGGTATCACCCACCTGTGATAAACCTTCACACCTACAAGAAGCAGAACTAAATTGGTTGAAATGATTCTCTTTAAAAAAATAAGTGCTCACAACGAGTTATCAGTCAATACACCCTTAATTGATTCGTTTCCTAGATTTAACATGATTTAGCTAGGTTTCATATCAAGGAAACCGGATTGTGCTAACGGATAAGAGTATTAGAGGAATCCAGGAAGAGCCCACTTGGTGTGGTAGATCGGCATAATTTTAAAGATTTTAATTTTAAGGCTAGATGTCGGAAAGTAAATTTTTTTACTTTCTCTTCTTAATGCTGTAACAGGAAGTACTTCTACGTTGCCTGAACGTCCCGAATTTAGAGTTTTCTCCAGATATGCTTGTTTTAGTCTCGAGACAAAAAATAAAATAAAATCTCAAACGCTAAATCGGAGAATTCTCTAACTTGATATAGTAGTATAGCAGTATGAGGGTGGTTGATTATGATGAATTGATTGACATGGATGACATACGAACTCACGATTTATATTTTTAACGATTTACTGAGTAAGTAGAGAAGAGTGTATAGAGCGAGTAGAGTGACCGAGCGAAGAGTGAGGTGGCTGGCTAGTTCTAACGGTGGCGAGCTAGAATCGCTAATAGTTGATGAGTGACCGATGTTTGCCCTTTAAAGTTTCAGTTTTTATTCAGTTTCTTGTACAGGCAGAGACAGCTTTGAGGTGAAACATTTGCTATCGTAATTGAAGCCCATTCGCTAATACACTGTAGTGGGCGTGGAAGAGAATGTAACGCATGGTTGACGTGTGCTTAGAGCGCGATGGTTATTGATGGCCCTGATGAGAATATTGATGGTACTATTGGGTCTAGCTTTGTGTGGCGAATTCGCTGCAATTGATTCCATTACAACAGTGGTCGGCAAACTCGTCATCCAAAAGAGCCAAATATAAACAACACAAAATTGAAGTTGATTCAAAGAGTCCTTTTTTTTTAAACCTAAGCTTTGCTTTAGTAGAGACATTTTTATGGAAATAATTAGGGTTAAAAGTACACTCTCCAGCTTGCCTTTGCTAAATGTGCCTTAGTTTAACTAACGATACATTAAATAAAACTTGTATCATACTTATATAAAGATAATATTTATTTAAAAATATAACAAGATAAATAATATAAATGGTATCCTAAAAAAAACTGCAAATACTCCACTAATGTGAACAAAATGGCCTTGCATTTCCAGGTTTGTATGTTGTTGTTTTTAATTTTAGGTACGATCCCAAGTTCTCATCGATGAGCCGATTTCTTAATTTACTCTTGATAAAGTTCTGCTTGAAATGGGTCGCATAAATATGTAGACCCAAATAAGGGAAGAACAGTAAACGCTAGTTTCTTCAATTGATTAATGACTCAGGAATATATTCCAGATGTTAAAAATCAACATATCTTCCCTCTCCAGATCATTCAAAGCAGACCGCTTGTGCCGTAAACTTAATTCACATTTATTTTTCTCCAATAGCTCTAAATCGGCACAAAGAGCTCGAATTTTGAGCTCCACAATTCTTTATTTTTTAAATCCAGCAACTGCATTTCAAAGCGGCCAATATTAGTATTAATTTCAATACCAATATCAAGGGCGAAAAATTTATTTCTGTTACCTTGGCATTCAGAGGTTTTTTAACCAAGTTTAACGTCGCTTTGCTGTTTCTAAAGTCTTTGAACCGGCCGAGAAAAGCTTCATTCATATTTAACAGTGTTGTTCTGAAATAGCAAATGTCAATATTAGACTTATTTTCTCGACAATATTTCAATAGGCATGGAAAGTGAATCAGAGTTTCTCTTTCAAAATCTTCGGCAAAAAGCGACAATTTGTTTTCGAATAAAATTACTGTAGTAAGTACAAATAGTTGAAATACATTTCGGTGCCGAGCAATTCGACGGAGATAATGATACACATCACTGCGAGCGACTATCCGTGCTATTGTTGGTTTCTAAAAACGTGCCTCTTTTCTGTAGGCTTGCGTTTCAAAAATGTTTACTCGTCTCTAACAAGGCAAGTTAATAAATAATATTCCGTGCCTGCACTAAACATTTCGTGAAAGAGCCGTAGCCAAGGAGTCAAAGAGCCGCATGCGGCTCGCGAGCCGCGTTTTGCCGACCACTGCATTACAATAACTTGGAGTGCCTCTGCCCTGCAACTGTTCCATTGTCTAGAGAGTTTTCTTTCGTATGTTTCTTTCTAGTATCCATATTGGCAATCATATATCATATAATAAGCTCGCATTTCTTTTGTGTACAAAGTTCATTGACACATGATGTAAAAAAATACTATATAGGATGCTAATTTATTTTATATTTATCAAATGAAAATATTTACTCAAGTAAAAATTTATATGGTTAATGATCCATAATGATGTGCGACTGAGGAAATACTCCAGAAATGTCTTTATCATTTACTATGTGATATCTGTCCAGAGTGTTTCTTAATAATCTGTTTATTCACTAATAATATTGTATTGTTATTGCTACATTGTATTAATGAAGTAGTAACTATAAAGCGAGATATTTTTAACAGGTTAAAAATCGGGTGTTCGCCTTTTTCCAGCTGCAATTTACACAGTTATAAGATACAAATGTTCTAATTTAGTTGTCTTCAATGTTTTCTGAATGGGATAATCTAAACGTTATAAAATGCTCTTTCTTGTCCCGAAAACACCCTCAAATGAAACATTCTCGCACTAAAATTTCAATCAAAAGTGTTAGGTTTCTATATTTAAACTAAAAAGAAAGTAGAAAATGCTATTTGGAAAGGATTTGGTCGCATTGTACAGAAATTAGGTTCAAACATGATTTTTTAATACGACCGTATACAATTTTGTCTAATTTTACTTATTTTGTCATTCTGTTGACTGTCAGTGGCATTTCCGTGACCGATGATTTCTATTGCCAACCCAATTGTTTTATTTCACCGAGCTTTTATTGCAAGTTTATAGTAAGTATTGCAGACCAAGAGCATCATAGTATTTGTACTTCCGGTTTTGTTTCAAAAATCGGACGACTCTGCTATACAATTTTTTTTTTTAATCTTGTGCATTATTTTTGTGCTGTTGCCCTAAATTATATGGTAGCGTTGGGTATAATATATTGGTTTAGCACCATGGCAGGAAGAAGGTAACTTGAATCTATTTAAGCCGTAGTCCAGTGCCAGTAACTTCGAACAAAACCAAATAAAATTATAAATGTTACGTCACCTTAAAAACTACTTTCCGGAAAAAATGAATGAAATAAAAGTGTTACATTCATATCCCCACTACGTATTACAAGTTTAAAAAACATCGCTATAGCTATCTTAGAGAAAATTCCAAAATATCAAAAAACCTTTTTTGTAGGTCCATAATTTCGGTAAACCGTTTATGTTCTAATTTGGAATTCTTATAACCCTTATAATAATGTACCTTATTATTGTATAAGCTGCATATATTATACTGGGGTAGAATTGTTAAGGAAAGCTTTAACGATAAGCGACACTTCCGGAACAAGTTACTTAAAAAAAAATTTATAAGCATTTATGCTTTTAGATGGTAAATAAAGTCTACAGAAAATTGTTGCAGCTGTTTTTTGAGCAAATTGTGACAAACTGCAAAACAGTTGAACGGTTGATGGATTGGTGTTGGATGTAGTGGTGTTGGTATCTAAACGGAATACCAAGTTTGAGCTCCCAGCGATTTTTCGTTTTTGAGATATTTTGTTTCACACACACACACACACACACACACACACACACACACACACACACATGTAATATATATATATATATATAAACCATTTGCTACAATTTGTTTTTCGTATTCGAAGCACTTTAAAACCTGCAATTTGTGATGGTAATTCAATTTCTAAAAATTAACCGATCGCAATGCTCTTACTCTTGCAGGAAGAGAAAGTATAAATGGAGTGTGCAAAAATAATACGGTACAAATATATATATATATTGAATGGAAATGGTCAAACATAATTCTATTATTATGTTATGTTGGTTTCTAAGAAATATGAAAAATAAGATTAAAGTAGAAGACGGAGAAAGGTAGCCGTGAGAGAGTGGGGTTAAAGTCCTGGCTGCCTATCATTTATATTTTACCACCGAGGAACATTAATCGTTACATGGGAAATGTATATGAATGTATGTGTCTGTGTGTGTTTAAGAATTTCTTCTAGAGTTATAACTCTTATTTCTTCATGTTTTCCGCAACGTACTCTGACTTATTGACTAATTTTCACTTCTACCTCTCTTGAAATTTTTATTTCTAATGATAGTGGACAATTTTTCAATACAATATCCATATTTTCTAAACCAATCCAAAATTTTTATTTCTCTTACTCCCCCTAGTAAGAGGAAGTATTGGGATCGTGTCAAATTTTCAAAATTGAGTTTTTACCAGAAATACATGAGGTTTTGAGGTCTCTTGAGAATGAAAAAAATGTTTCTAAGATGGTTTATGTGTATGTATGTGCCTACGTGTTAATAAAATATATCAAATACGAATAATCAGGAAGCTCCGACTGAATACTCTGTTTAGGTACCACCATCGTATCTGACATGATTTCGGGCAAAATCCATCAATCAGAAATATGACTTTACTGAACGTTTTTTTTTCTTTTTCAAGTTTTTCGATTTTTTTCGAAAACTATTTCAGCTATTTTCTTTAATCTTCATATACTATCGCTATGCAAAAATACTTTTATTTGTATTATTTTGCTGAGTAGAAAATTGATTTCTTGAGGGGTTCTGAAGAAACAGTAATGTTACGCTTTTCTCTGAAGTACCACTTCAAAAGGATATTGGGTTCTGGCACGTGTATAATATTAGTAATTGATTAGAAGCATTACAAGATTTCCAAACTTGAATTAATTAGCGCGACCTTATCGATTAGATTTTTGAGTTTATTTGGGATTTTCTTCGATGAATATAGTGTTTTCCTTTAAACTTGGAATATTTAACTGCACAGAAATAAATCTATCAAAATTATTTGCACGATTTTTCGGGAGACATTACTTTTAGGAGATTCTGAGGGGAATCTGTTAGGTTAAATTTCTTGTCCACTCCCTTCTTAACTCCTCCTCCATCTTCTATCTCTTCGTTGGTTGGATTGCGAAAATAGGACAAAATATTTCATGGGTATAATATTCTCACTGGGGTCTCCTCGTACCTTGCCAGCTCACTTGTATTCAAGTCTAGGGTCAAAAAAACGATTTACCACAACTGACTTTATAGAATTAGTTATACCGGTCGCACCACCACCTGTCAGAGATCTTTTGTCATTGCGGGCAGTAAATTCTGGAATTCTATACCGATATCAATTAAAGCATCAAAAACTTTAACAAGTTTCAAAAGTAAATTATATGATCACTTATTTAATACTCAATAATCTTGTTAATTGATTTTGTATTTCTTTCCATATTGTATAGCATTTTAATTTATTGTTTTTTTTATTGCTCTGTTCTTAATTTAATTTAATATTTTTTTGAAGTGTACAATAACTTTTATTTTTATTGTAATAATATTGTAAGTCGCCCATTCCCAGGATATAAATGAATTTTCTTTTCTTTTGTGCATCTCTATAAATTATATTGGAGACGAGTAAATTTAAATGTTTAAAAATTGTTTGTCATTTTATATATAATTGTATTATCAGCAAGTGAGGGAAGGGGTTAGCTCAGTGGCTAGGGTGATGGACTCCCACGTGAAAATCCCGAGTTCGGGTCCAGCAGTGCTGCCCTTGGATTATTTTCACTTCCTATGAGCCTGTACAGCTCACTGTTCGGTGATGAATAGTGTTGTCTTTAACTAGAGACTACTGTCCGGAGGCCGGCTGTGCATTGAGAGGGCTCCGGGCGCCAATGACCATAAACATTGACGCGCCTTAAATCAAAAAAAAGAAGAAGAAAGTGTTTCTCTTCAGATTTTTTTTTTCAAATTTCAGGAGTCCTTGAAACGTGTTTCCAGTAAAACTGGAGCACGATCATGATATGCCATTAGAATGTTGTCCTAGGCATTCAGTTTAAGAAGGGGAAGAACTTAAAATAAATTTCGTCCAACAATTTATTCCGGTATTTCAGCTGATAGTTATGTGAATAATTTAAATAATCCTAACTAGCAAACATCCATTATTCATTTATTATTTGTTTATAGATTATAGATACTGGATATAGAATAATATCTGTATATTGTTTGTAGTTGGAAAAAATGGCGGCGATGCAAAAAAAATAAACAAAAAACAAAGCAAGACCATTAGTTACGTAATGTTGGAGAACACTTGAAGTCTGTCAAATGCAGTGAGACACACTTTGGGTTATGCATCTATTTTACAGATAGCATGACACCCATACCTAACGTGACGGATGAATAATACTATTCCCTCGGTTCTTAGAGATCGGTGGGTTTTTGCTGCTTTATTTGCGCTTGTCTCTCTCTCTCTTTTCTGTATGTACGTACGTATGGAAGCAGCTTTGCTGCGCTGCCTGCCCACTGGCTGGGAACCAGTGTGGCATAAAGACAAGGCGTGATAAATGTTAACAAAAAAAAAAAAAATACAACTAAAGAGAAGGCTGGGCATTATTTGAGAATGCAGAACATGCACATCGCTATTTTCGCTTCCTCTTGCCATTCCTTCTTCTTGTTTTACGAAGTATACCCTAGGTTTCATTTTTTTTTTTTACTTTTTTTCTTAATCTTTCCTTTCTTGAATAATAATATTTTTATTTTATTTATATTTCTTTTGTGCTAAATATTTACGGCTTTATTATTGTATTTTTATTTATTTCTAATATATTAGAAACAAAGAATGTGGTGTGAAACACCCACGACTTTCTCCTGCTGCAGTTTAAAATAATGACAAACATTCTTCAAACATAGACATTTTTACAGTCACCCCCGTTAACTAATACGTGTATAGATAGACGTGGCGGTGGAAGAGTAAATGGAGGAGGGATGATTGGCTGGCCAACATGGCATGTAAAAATTATCTGATGTTTACACTATAATCCAAAAGATAGCACCAAAAGATTGCATCAGCTAACATTGTATCAATTTTGAAATGTAACATCAAAGATTCCCGCTGAAAATCCTTCAAAAGCAATTTTTATGGAAAAAATCTGGTGTGAAACACTCACACAACTTTCTCTTACTCCAATTCTCAAAATTATAATTGACCAGTTTTATAGTTTGTGTGGCAAATTTAATGAAATTCGTCGAAAACTGAAAAAAACTGTTCAGCAAAAGCACACTTCCGGTTAATTTCCTTGAAACTCTGAATTTTGGCCATCTATTTATTTCTAATTAATTTTCTTTGGATCATAGAATTATATAATCAACTATGATACCATTTAGATAAAAACATAACCCCACCCCTCCCCTAAACGTGCCTTAAATGAATTTTCTCAAAGAAATGTTTTAAATAAAAGGTAGATCTTTCTATATTTAGTTTATATAGGAAGTTTCAAGAAAATCGTCGGAGCTATTTTTGAGAAAATTGCGAAAAAGTGAAAAAATCATTTAGTAAAGTGGTAATGTAAACGCACTTCCGCTTAACCAATTTTTTTCTACCCGGAATTTCAACAACATATTCACTTCTAATTAACATTATTTAGATGACTCTCTTTATTGCCTAACACACTGAAATTGCACTTTAGATGGAAACCTAACCCCACCCCTCCCCCAAAAATTCCCTTAAATGAATTGTCCCAGAGAAATATTTTAAATAAAAGTTGTAGCTCGTTGTATGTGTAGTTGATATAATAAGTTTGAAGAAACTGTTGGAGCCATTTTTGAGAAAAACGCAAAAAAGTAAAAAAAAAAAATCTAGTAAAGTTGTACTTTCGATTGAGGAATTTTGATAGATATCGTACAATCAAATTTCATGGTGTTACCTAAACGGAATATCAAGTGTCAACTTTCTGCGATTTTTCGGTTTTGAGCTATGCTGTTCACATACATACACACACACACACACACACACACACATAGGTCACACACACACACATATATATATATATATAACCACACAGGTCACTTCCTAAAAAACACTTTTCTGGACTCAGGGACCTCAAAACGTGTATTTCCGGTGAAAACTCGATATCGAAAATTTGATGACACGATTACAATTCTTATTCTATTTACTAGGAGCTTACAATTCTTATTACTAGGAATAAGAGAAAGTAAAAATGTTTCAAATAGTTACATCATTTGAAATTTAAAGAAAATTATTATTATGTCAAAGTTTTGACATGATCGATCCTTTTCTCTTATATATCAAGAAAAAGTAACAATTACTTTAAAAGGAACTTACCAGTAAAAAAGAAAAAAAAGAAAAAAACCTGCCGTGAAATCAGAACAATATAGGAAACAAATCTTTCTATTTTATATATTAGTTGTCAGATTAAAGTGTGTAAAATGTATAGACCATATTTCTTTAAAGTTTATTTTGTAAACTCTTTATTGCTTTCAGAAACGATTCTTTATATCCAGATAGTTTTTTTTTTCTTAGTTGGGTTTTATCTCTTTTAAAAAACCATAATTATATTGACTACATCTCTCTCTCTCTCTCTCTCTCTCTCTTCGGAAAGGCAGGAGAGATAAAAGAAGTAGCTAATGAAGTTATAAAAATGCTTTATTATATTTGCCTTCCCTTTGTGTATTGTACGACGAATACAGAAGTTTGGCTCGTAAAAAGAAAAGATGCGTATGTGATAAAAAAAAAAGAGGGAGGGAGTGTTGTGGTTGGTATTTGTTTGGAGACTGTATCACTGTTCAGATGTTACGCGACCTCACTTTCTTTCTTACAGACTTACAGACATACGATATAGCGATGGTGAGGAAGTGTGACAAAGAGACTGTGTTAACTCTGTGTGTGTGTGTGTGTGTGTGTGTGTGTGTGAGAGAGTTAGTGGGGGAAAAAAAGATTCAGTATGAACGCATGCATGCGTGTGTGTGTGTTTGTGTTAGTAAATGTGGGAATTTTTAACTACGCATCTTGTCATCATGGGGGCGCTACTTGTGTTCTCTTGCTACATGTGTCCTCCATTTAACTGCAGTTCTGCCTCCACCCCTATTACCCCACTATAATATATATGTAGACAGTACATACGTATAATAATGTTCACCATAATTTAAAGCGGGCTATAAAAGTTAAGAGTTTTTATTTAATTAATTTATTTCTTTTTTAGAGTATAATTAATTCTTTCTACTAATGAACCTCACATTCGAAGGATTTATTACATTTTTATGAATGGATAAAAAAAAAGAAAATGAGACAGCTATAATTAAAAACAATTTTTTCTTCTTTTTGTGATGTTTACTATTTCATTAAAATATTATTTGTATAATATATCCATAGCGGAATCACTTTTTTGAAATTAAGTTTCGGTATATGGTCGAGGGGATCCTAGAGTGCGAAAAAGTACGAGTTTTCAGCGAATTGTTTCCGTGTATGTATATGTATGTATGTGTGTGTGTGTGTGTGTGTGTGTGTGTGTGTGTGTACCAGGAGTGGTTTCCCTGTCTACTCCCTCTTGTGATAGGGATAATTAAGAAGTACAGGGATACATTACACGAAGCTGAGTAATGAGTAGAGAAGTGAATCCGCTGGATATTGAAGAACATGGTATAAATTGATATAGGATGGATCAAGGATCTCTGGGAGAATTGGATGTGGACCAAGACCCTGAAACAGAGCCTATGGGCAAATTAATAATAAAATTAAGAACACGAAATGGCAAATATTTAATTCTATAAAATTTGGAATAATTTGAAAAAGGAAAATTCCAACGAAATCCGCTCAAAAATTTTTCTAAATTTACCATTTCTGACCTTATGTGGCGACGATTCGATTTAGGTTAGGGGAGGGTGGGGCTTGTGTTACAGGGGCATATTGTTACAGTGTAATTTTTAGAAAATCGGCTGAGAGAAGCACTTCCATTAGGTCCAAGTTGAGAGATATGCGAGTGTTGTTTGTTGTAACCAGTTCCCGCTAAGATTCTGTTGCACATTATGTGACTTTCCTCGAAATATCATAGTGAAAGCTACATTTTATTACTGAAACCGAAAGCTGTGATCTGAAAACTACTAAAGGTAAGGCTTTCATACTTATGCACACACACTCCGTCCTTCCTTCCTTCCTTTCTGCAGATCACATAAAAGGATTACCTAAATAGCTCTCTAGCTTTCCAACCGAAATCTTTTAGGCTCTGCAATATTTATGGATGTATTTTGTTTTGTTTTTAACCTCGTTTTTCCACTAAATAAACTTAACAGGAAAACCTGTCAAAGGAAATATTGTTATAAAGAATTTGTTTTCGTTATAAGATTTATTTATTTATTATTATATCTATTCAATTCTGAGAATTTCTATTGTAGCTTATCTCTTCCAGGCGATAAGTCTTGACTATGTTAACATAAGATTTAGTTAAATTATGCTGTTAATTCATACATCCTTAACAATAATTCCAATCCAATATGGTTGCGCTAGTATTCATTGACCTATGTGTTTACAGATTAATTAGTGAAGTAGCGTCAGTGGTTAGTTGTTTCTTACACTTGTTTGGAACATGTTACAGTGTAACAACTTGCACCTCTGCATATCTTAAATCAAATCACGGCAGATCATAAAAGAAATGAAGCCAAAAACAAAACAAAAAACGAGAAAGTTGGCAATTCTAACAAAAAGAAAATCTGTGTCTCCAAAGCTGCGAACAAGAATCAAAAAAATAATTTGCCATCAACAAGTTCCGGCGAA
Organism: Triatoma infestans; assembly: GCA_011037195.1. Classification (NCBI taxonomy): domain Eukaryota; kingdom Metazoa; phylum Arthropoda; class Insecta; order Hemiptera; family Reduviidae; genus Triatoma; species Triatoma infestans. Next base: position 15,477 of record JAAEAF010004831.1, read on the forward strand.
GAAGTTGAGGAGTGGCTGTGCCCTGAAATGTCTGAAACCATGGTCGCAGTCAAATGTTGGAGAAAATTGGGTCCAAAAGATGGGCCCATTTAAAAATGTGTTAAAAATGCCCCTAGATATATTTGTCGCAATTGTAACTCGGACTTGAATAGAAAGAGAATGAATGTTCAAACATTTAAGTTTGTAATAATCCATGTTTAGATCATAATCAAGCTTCTATTATTTATTATTAAAATAAAGATCTGATAATTTGTTTATTGAACATATTTTCAGTTTTATTTCCTTAAAGTAAACACCCAAACATATATTTTATACATTGTAACAACTTACCCTCCGCATGTAACAACAAACCCTACCGAAGGGCATGTTGTTACCACTATGCGCATTTTAATAGTATTTGAATCTTTTAAATGCTCATTTGAAAAATCTCAAAGAAATATATAATTAGTAGAAATGAATGAGACAACAAATTAATCAATTTTCAGCAATTTTGAGTGCAACATACAGCAATTAAAAAATGTTAACTGAAATTTGTAACAACAAGCCCCACCATCCCCTAATGTTTATTAATTTAAGATTTAGTTCTGGTTGATGGTTTGAGAAAACCATTATAATATAGACCTTATGGAGGAGCGAACTATTCGGCCACCTTTCCAACGCTTGATATTTCTTGTAAACAGTAGTAAAATGGGGCTTCTTTCCCCTTCCCCCGTAAAGGCTCAGTTGTACTTTCAGCCATCCAGTTGTCCTCAGAAACACCACAGCATCATATATGAATATTGTATGTCACGCGCGACCTCTAAAGGACTTGCTTTCTTTTCCTGCTACTGGCTCCTCTTGCTCCTCTGGTTCCGCCGTTATGTCTGCTGAGCTGATACTACAACGCACTATCCTCTTCAAACTCAGATGAATCTTTTCTTTCTTTTTATTTTTTTATTTTTATCTTTAGTGTGTGCCCTCAACTCTCTGTTCTATCTGTGATATATAGGTCGCCGCTAAGTCGGCTAGCCTCCCATACCCATTGTGGAAACACATACAGACATACACATAAAACGCCGCTCGCGTACTAGGAAGAAATATATAGCTTCAATCGTAGGTCATTTAAAAATTCATATGTCGTATTGTCCTTCTTCCCTCGTCTTTCCTGCTCTTATTTTCTTTTGCACACACACACACTCCGTCCTTCCTTCCTTCCTTCCTTTCTGCAGATCACATAAAAGGATTATCTAAATCTCTAGCTTTCCAACCGAAATCTTTTAGGCTCTGCAATATTTATGGATGTATTTTTTTTTTTTTTTTTTAACCTCGTTTTTCCACTAAATAAACTTAACAGGAAAACCTGTCAAAGGATATATTGTTATAAAGAATTTGTTTTCGTTATAAGTATTTATTTATTTATTATTATATCTATTCAATTCTGAGAATTTCTATTGTAGCTTATCTCTTCCAGGCGATAAGTCTTGTCTATGTTAACATAAGATTTAGTTAAATTATTCTGCCTGCGTACTGCCAATATATTTTTGTATAACGTTCTCATTGTATATTCTTATATATATTAGTCACTTTCACTTTTACTTACTGAAATAAGAGAATGTATTGCGTTTCTGAAAGATTTTTCATATAGAAAACAATAAATTTATATGATTGTAACACTACCGACAAAAAAATTGAAACAGACCACTAAACTTTCAATATATACTTGGAAAAACCTCTTTATTGTAAAAATATTTATTCCAATTAATATAAATATGATATATAATGTTCATTTATAAATATTTATTACAATGTAATTATAAAATGTCGTGAATTATTTATATTTTTGATTCGTCGTAATATATATTCTGTTTCATAATGTCTTCAGTATATCCCACCGATATGTGTTTACAGGGGATGCTAAAGCTACTCTTCAGTCCACGCTGATCCCACAATAATTCTTTCTAATCTGATGTTCGCGGTGGACATTCCATAACCCATTGAGGATTTTATGATGTTCTAAAAATTGTATACAAACATTATACCTTGTATATTTGGGATCGTTTTCTTGCATGAAACATATTGAACTTTATAAATCAAAAATATAAATAAATCACGACATTTTATTCATAAATTATAATAAATATTAGGAACATTGTATTTCTTATTATTAATATATATCCGAAATTACTTCCCAACTGAGGTACACCCATTAAACAGGGAACAGCTGAAATTAATAAAATAAAAAATTTTTTTTTAACATAACTTTACTATTAAAGGATCAAATTGTCAGTTGTTGTTCAGTTGCGTTCAATTATTTTCCAGTTAAAGTTTTAAATTAATTATGTCAGTTTTGAGGTTGATTCACTAAGATGTATTTTACAATGTAATGTTACTTAAAAATGTATTTTTCAACAAAAAAAAAATGCGCCGATATGTTTGCGGAGCTGAGACTACGACGCACTACTTAATGTGTACGGGTTTTGTAAGGAAATAAAGGCGGACAGCTCCAGAATATCAGAGCCGATTTGATAATCGCAAGGAACCAGATCGCTGTTCACGAGAAACGGCCTAACGTGAATGAGATGATATTGATCAAGAGGAAGTCATATTACAGCGTATTAAACGCAGTCCATCTGCTAGTATTACATATTACATCGTAGAGCGAACTATGTTAGATCACTCGTATTGCAGCTGGAGGAGATCATTTTAAGATCTGTTTAAAAACAAATATTTTAACTTTCTCTTACTCCTATTTTTTTATTATTATTTCAGCTGTCCACCTTTCAATGGCTTACTTCAGTTAGGAAGCATTTTCGCACCTGTGTTTATAGGTTATTCTGTATTCAAAAATGACTTCAATAATACGTGCTTAAGCTATGCATCACGAGTCGTGGGGTACTATATATATATATATATATATAAGCTAATAAATAATAACAACTGTAATCAGTTTTTTGAAACTGCACAGTGGAAAGTGTGATGTCACTTTTCTTCGAATTCCCTAAAATCACTTTTCTTGAAAAAAAGTTTCAGATAAAAGTTATTAAGCAAAATTGTAATAAACAGAAAGAAAATCGCAAAAGAAAAACTAGAAAAAATCGATTCAGTAAAGTTGCACATTCAGGTTAACCGGATTTTGAACCAACTTTATATATATATAAATACTCACAAATTATATATATATATTTTTGTAAAAAAACATTTCCACATTTCTCAAAATCTGCCTCAGAGGACTTCATTGTATTGGTTCCGTTGAAAAATATTTGATACGTTCAGAATATTTCCTTTTACAGTAGTATAATTGCGAATGATTAAAACTTGTAGCCAATCAGAATGTTCAAAAAAATCGTACATACAATATGGAGGTCAATTGAATCCTGATTAGTCAATTTGTTCATTTCTTTTATCAGCTAATTAGACGATAGTGGGTGTGGTCTCTGTTTTATTAGGTTCGGAGTCAAACTTCTAAACACATACTTTCCTGTTATAAAAATATATATTGTTTATTTTTACTTTTTCTTAAAACAGAGTTTTATATATAATTAATTGCGTGAGTTATTGAAGGAAATAGAAGAAAGACAGTTTTAATGAGTGAAGCTGCTTTCGTCATTATTATTTGCTTTTTTTAAAAAAAAGTGCGTAGAAGTAATGTTGAGTATTAAAAGAGCAGCGCAGAAACACTAGTGAGAGAGTTATAATGAAAGATTCTAAGCTGGTAATGAGGAGCGCCTGTTTCTGGGAGGTAGTTAGTGATTAGTACCAGGTTGATTGCTGTAGAGAGATGAAGTGTCTAAGAGCCGTGCTCTATGATAATGGTGAGCTGCCACTCTCTCTGTCTCTCTCTTTCTGCATACCCTTCTTCGCATCTTCTATTGTCTTAAATCTCCCTGGCTTTTCTACTCGAACACTACAAACTCCTCGTTCATAATTGCAAGTACTCAAACGACTTTCTCTCTCTCTTCTTATTCTGTTCCATCACTACTTCCTAGTTTGTCCTGGTGAAGAGATTCTGCCTTGTCTCACTCGGTGTACTCTCACTTTTAACAAGAACTGTTCTTCATTTCACTTCCACTTTAGTAGAGGGATGAACGATCAGGCTCTCTCCTCAATATTCCTTTCTTCTTGTTACTGAGGTTCAGACCATCTGTTATGTATATGGATTGTGGTATCTGCTAGCTTATTACACCTTTCTCTTCATTGAAATTGCATTGCATTTCAAAATGCATTTTTTTTTTTTTGTCGATTGATCCCCCTTTATATTTAACCATTTGTTCAATTACATTGACTGCCTAAATCTTCAGCCCTATAGTCATTAGTATATCTTTGATACTTTTTTTTTTACAAAAGAACCATATATTCAAATATATATGAAGTCTGACAGAAAATGGATGTTTTTCTCCATCTTCTTAGGCCCACCATCTCTGCCCAGGCTACAAACCTCTTTTACAATCAGAATTGGCTCACTTGAAACCATATCCTACACTGGAGAGGTGCTTGAGGACAAATACAGCACTTTAAACTTTTGTGTATAGGGTCTCTTTCATATCAGCTCAAATTAGACCACTTCAAGAGAGAGAGAGAGATAGTGAGTGAACTAGTTGCAAATGTGCCTGTCTCTTAATAGAAGGCATGCGCACTATTTTGGGGGTCTATTAGTAAATAAAATGTTACATATTATATTTGGATAAAACTTCAATTCACAGAAATGTAGAATCTTTGCCAGAAAGTAAATTATCTTTTTCATTTCTTACCTGATATAATTTGGGACTGATATCTGATATACTTTTTATTAATCTATCGTTTATTAATAAAAAAATCTGGTGTCAAACACCACTTTTTTTTTCTTACCAATTAATATTTATTAAGCGATAAACTTTTAACTTCATTTTTTACACATTTGTCCGCTTATGTAAAGGTTTGGGGGGGGGAAATGTATAAAGAAGTAAGGTTTTAGTGGGAAGGGAGCTATACAGTCCAGCATTATTATTATATAACTGGGTGCCTATGACGTAGGACCTAAGCCTATGTGGCTTTTATCCCCCCCAATCCTCCCCCCATTTATCTCCCCCGGTAGCCCGGTAGTCTATCGGTTTATCTAAAGTATCCTAAAATATCTTTCAGCTCCAACCCCTCCCAGGCAGTCCTGCGAGAGTGATGCCCTCCCAAATACGCGAAACCGAGTACAAGCGAAACGGGGACACTGACATAAATAGTGATACATTTTTTCCCTAACTCCATCATCACAGTTTTGACATATGGGACTAGACGTCCTCCCTATATTACGCGAATGACTAGACACCCATGGGTGTCCAGTCATTACATTCATCAAGGTCCTCAGTCCTATCCTACTAAGGGACAGGAGGTAGTATGAAACCCCTTGCTTAGTCCCTTTGATGAATCTTTTAGCCCGGAGGCACCCCTGCGTGTCTTTCCAGCATTTCTCCAAAATTCTCGTCTCCCAAACTCTAATCTGACTATCACAGAACCTCTTAGTGACGGCAAGGGCTGGCTCGGGACCACAAAAAGGTAAGGAGGCGATCTGCCCTCTCACTGCCTTCTTTCCCGCATATCCACCCGGATACTGGTACCCATCCAGTAGAGCTGCACTTGCCCACCAATTAAGCCTTCTCCTACATTTTCCCACCAATTTGGAACTCCAATACAGTTTGCTCAAAGCCCTCAGTGCGGCCTGACTAGTCCAATATTATATAGCCCTTTGATTGTTTCATCGGTTGATTATATATATATATATGTTGGTTATATATATATGTTGATTATATATATGTGTGTAGGTTAGAGAATAAGGCTATGATTGGCGGGTTAGGCCAGCCTAGTGCAGCAGTATAAAACGTTCGCAATGATGAGGTTTCCCTTTTAGATCATGGCATTTTGTTAGCAATTTTTTTTTTTTTAAGCAAATGGAAGCAAGTCCAATACAAAGTACCACATCTTTTCCATTTGTTTGTGGTAACATCGTCTTCATCAGAATTTAATCCTGAACAACACACAATATGTTTGCGCGTACATTGGTTGTTCAAGTCACAGTGGGGACGTAATGCTATGGTGCAAAGCAGGAATCTATTTAAATATTACTTTAAATGTAATTATGCCCAGTTGGTGAGCGGAAATTGGCAAGATATGTGCTCGTCTCGTTAGTGTGGAGGCAATTCTCTCCTTTAATAGGCTATTCCGTAGCTTGCCAGATGCTCCATTTTCTTGCGACCATGTTTCAGAGGCTCCTTAAGTCTGTTGTAAGTTGTGTAAATGTTTTGTCTTATGCTAACAGGCTTAATAGGTAGCTAAACAGGCTATCTTCTTTAGCTAGAATGTCTGTCATTCCATTGCCTTGGATCCTACAGTGACCTGGAATCATCCATTGGCGCAGATTGTCAGCGAAGAGATATATAATTGCAAACATTATAAAATCTAAACAGCTCTAAGAGAATGGATAAGTTAGAAACAGTATTCATTACTTTTCGATTTGTATAGAGTAAAACTAGCAATATTTTTAAAACACCATCTTTTAAGACTAATAAAATTTAATGTAATAGCTAAGCACTAAAAAGAAATTGGATCTCCACTAGTGAAAAGATTTTCGTATTAGATATCCGCAGATTGTATTGAATGGTAAACGGGATATTCTGGGATAATGGAGGACATGGCATCGTCAGAATCACACACGTTAGCTATCATGGGTTAGGCAAAGTGAGGAGAGGAACAAGGTGGGACCACAGAGATTAGGGGGATGAAAGCTGCCTCTCTGTCTCTCTGTCTCTCTCTCTCACTACCAAGAAGTACACCCGGTGCAGGTTATGTCTGTATCCTAATGAACGTTAAGCCAGGTATGTGGTCCAGGATGTCTCCACTGCTACTGGCAGTAATGATAATGTCATGCCGATCTTACTCCAGGGAATTCAATCCACCCCACTTTTCTAATGCAATTATCCAACTTTTTTCTTTTGTGATCCCTGCTTTTCTCATTTCTTTTCCTTTCTTTAGCATGTATTTCTTTTTTTTTTTCTTGACTTTCTTCAACTTCACAAATAATTGCTTATCAGCAATTCTTATCACAACCACTTATCAAAGTCTACTTTTGGTTTTTGATTCATTTATCTACAGACCAAACTTTTCTCCCACCCAACCTTTCCGTTTTCCTAATATCTTCTTTATCTTTACTTTTTTACTCTCTATTACATCAATTTTCCTCAACTTTCTGTCAATTAACATTAAGTGCAATTTCTTTTGCCTCTTGTTTTTCTTTCTTTTTTTGCCTCCCACCCCACTACTGCTCAATGTTTATTAACTTTTACATTATTTATTCAGCTGTTTAATTTTTCCACCTTCCTACTATCTGCTCTACCTTTTTAATCATTATTCAAACACTTTAAAATACTATTTTATCATAGTTAACAAAAAATGAGAATAAGTTTAAAGAAGGATATCTCAGGATCAACGGCGAAACTTTAGGAATTGGGGCTTCGGATTGAGAAAACGGAATAAAAAAACATTTCTTTGTGAAATACCTTTCAATTGATCTTCTCTACAAGTTAAATGCATATTGACATTCTTTCAGTTAAACTAGAAAAACAAAATCGTTTGAGAAGTCCCAAAAAAAACAACAAAATCGCCCTGATCAAGACAAAAGTTACTAAAAAAGATTGATGATAGTGTTCTAAAGAGTTTACTAGTTCCGAGGATGTAGTAACCGAGGTTGTCAACAACATGTAAATAAATAAATAAATAAATAAACTACTTTTACTTCCTCTTACAATACCTACTCCCAGTAAGAGTAGTTTTGAGTATTGTGATCCTGTCAAATTTCCGAAATTGAGTTTTCACTGGAAATACATGTTTTGAGGTGCCGTGTTCCTCAGTTCGGAAAGAATGTTTTTTCGAGCAAAATCGATCAACCGGAAGTTCGACCTTACTGATTTTTGTTTTTCAGTTTTGCTCCATTTTCTCGAAAAAGTATCCAACGATTATACTTCTTATACTATCTACACAAATATACCTATCACTTTTATTTGTAACATCAGCTTCCGAGCCTCTAGCTACGGACTCAGGCAGTGAGCTGTAGAGAAAATCTAAAGGCAGCACTGTTGGATTCTAACTTGTGACCTCGCGTGGGAGTCCAACGCGCTACCACTCTCAGTGCGCTGTAACCCCCTCTTCAATGAGTGGTTTCATTTTTTAACTCAATAACTAATTCAGTATTATTTGCCCTTTAAGTTGAATACTTTCTGCACCAATGACAAAATTGTCTCAAAAGAAATAACTAGTTTTTAATATCTCAAAAATTTCTGCGAGACATCTCTCTTATTTTTTTATTTATTTATTTGGAATTCACAATCTATATAAATAAATATTATAAGTGAATAGGATGATGATGTGTGATGATGAATGACATTATTAGCTGGAGGAGAGAAGCTTCCCAGCGGTAACACTCTCGCAGGAGTTACTTCCTATTGCTGGAGGTGACGCGGGGCCAACAGCGGCTCAGTCAACGGAGCGGATTATCTGGTAGAGTTGTGGATGCGAGATTTTGAACAAGAGGATTAGAGTTGAGGGCAAGAGAGTCATAGAATTTTTTATAATTAGTTTTGACAGCTTCAGATACATATGGGATTTTGAGATCACTGTGGAGGGTGAAATTAGAGACATAGAATGGAGCATCTGTTATCTGACGGAGTATTTTTGACTGAAAAGACTGAATTTTCTGGGAATTTGAGCGCTTGGTTGAACCCCACAGTTTAAGTCCATAAGTCCACATCAACAGTTTGAGTATACAGTTGTATATTAGTCGTTTGTGCTCGAGAGGTAGTTTCGGTCGTCTTCCTATTAGACTGAGTAGTAACTTATTCCGTTTGTTAAGTTCCAGTCTTTTAGTTTCGTATGTGGATTCCATGTTAGTCTTTTGTCGATGTACATCCCAAGGTAGCGAACTAAGTTTGTAGGAGAGAGTGGTATTGAGTTGAAGGTTACTGAAGGACAGGAGGCACGACGCAGAGTAAAGGTGATTTGTTGACATTTTTGTGGGTTGAGTTTAATCCGCCATTTTTTTATTTTAATCGGCCCAAGATTCTATTTTATTTAAATGATTCTGTAAGAAAGTGGAGACAGTTATTGGATCAGAGCTGGATGCAAGGATGGCAGTTCTCTTATTTTTAAAAAAATATTTTAATTTATCATTTACTATATAAACTAAGTTAAAGATAGTCAATATCTCAAAAAAATTAATAAGATCTGTCATAATATTGGGAAGTTAAGTTTAGTAAGGTTCCCAGCCGCCAGAATAAATATTTGAATAATGAATAACTATTATGGTATTATTTACATAGCGTAATAAGTGCTATAGACAGTATATATTTATATAGGTTAGTGATATATAAACAGAGAAATTTCACATATTATAGTTTAACTTATACTGGATATTATACATAGCTAGCCAGCAATGTTTGATGTGAATAATGTTAGCTCTACTTATACAGACTTTCATAATAACTCTACTGAAAGACAATTAGCAAGGATCATAAGTGGCTGTAACAAATTTACTTAGGTTGATAAACATAATTAGGTGATGCTTTAACATGTCAAAAATTTGCTTTTATTAATTACATAATTAATGTATAATGACAAATTTTTTTTATTAATTTCCAATTTTATTCATATTATGTCCTAACATAATTATAAAGTCAGTGGGGGACATGTACCTACCGAAGCAGATAGCAGAGGCGATTCCTATATGCTGCAAAGAACAGAGCGCAATAATATTCAACCATCTATCTATATATTTGAAATTTAATAGCATGAATTCCACAGAACTGCCTAAAGTAATTTTCTCTAGGAAAAATGTTACAAGTAGAAGTGATAGCAGTGATAGATAGAAACGGAATCATTTTGGGTTGTTTTTGAGAAAGTTCCAAAAAACAACTTAATAAAGTTATTCTGTAAAGTCGCACTTTATTTGGTTAATCGATTTTCTTCAAATTTGGAATTCTAACAGCGCTTTTAATGTAAATTAATATTTATATAGGTGCTAATCGTACATTGCACTAAAGTGGAACTTTAGTGGACAACCTAACGTTAATGTTTTCACAGATTCCCTCCCTAAACATTAATTTTCCCGGGAAAATCTGGCAAATAATATTGATAGGTATTTATGTATGTGTACACAGTATACCAAGTTTATATAAAGATTTTGATTAAACCTGGTATATAAAGTACATGTATAAACAGCTACTACATACTTGAAATATATTTCCCGAGAAAATTCATTATATGGGAGTTCTGAGAGAGGAGTATAGTAAAAGGGCAATGAAGTGCCATTACTCTAAGTGCCATTTCTGTGTATTATACGATTCTATCGTCTATATAATTCCAAAGAGAATTAGATTACTTTTAATTCTTATTAATACTATATAGATGTTAGGATCGTATAATATATGAAAATAGTATTTTAGAGGAAATGTCTCCCTTTTGAAGAAAATAGGTGCCACTTTTTGTGAATGTTTTTTGTTTTCCGATTGGCTGCAATTTTTTCGAAAAAGATACTCCTGAGTTTCTTTAAATTTGGTATACTAACTACTCATTTAAAAACTTTTTTTTTTGCGCTATGATTTCGGCTATTCAGCCATTCTGCGTCGCGTGGCCCAGTAAAAAAGGTTGCGCTGGGCTGATGTTCGTTTAGTTGGATATCCAGGTTAGGCACGTGGCGACTCTTGATGCGAGCAACTTCACCCCCCCCTAAATTTAAAAACCTATCTATCACTTTTGTTTAAAAAAAATTTCCGTGTTTATAAATTTCATATGGGATATTGTGGAGCGGGTTATTTTTTGTTTTGGTTCCCCCACCTGATACAAATAATATGAAGTCAATCAATTTCAATAAACAAAATTGAAGGGAATTTATCAATTATAACTGTGAAAAACTTGCGAGTAAATGGAATTTGTGTTAAGCATTTAACACGCAGATTTATTTATTTATTTTGTTATTTCCTTTTAAAGGATATTTCTATAGAGGTTGGTCTTTTTTTATTTATTTATTGCCCAATGCTCTTGCTGTAAAGCTTCAGAAAGGGTAGTTCACTGGAAAGCCAAGGACTTTGTGCTTCTACAGCTTCTAATTAAGTTCGAGGGGCACTCTCCCGCACTTCTTCGTTTATACTTAAAAAAAAAAAATTATATATTTTATGTAATTTTTTTTATTTTTGTTTGTTTTCACCACTCATTCTACCGTGTGACCTCTAATTTATTTTTATGAGTTTTCCATTTGTGTGCTGCGCCGTAGAACGGTTTTTATTGGGGGTGGGGGAGAAAAAAGTTTTCATTATTATTATTTTTAAGTCCATTTTTTTTTCTCGCTCTCTCTTTCTCTCGTCAGTCTGTCTGTCGGTAAGTTCCTAATTGGAGTGTATACCTCTTCTTCATTTACCTTGTGTATTTGCCTGCTGTTGCTGTCCCTCCCACCTAGTTTCTACTGCCAGCCAATTGCAGCACTTTATGAACATACCAAGTGACTGCCTAATGAAACTCTACTATATCCTCCGAGCTCTCCGTGTTTCTTTTCTTCTCATACTTCTTTCTACTTCTTCTTTACTTCGTCCTCTTATACTTACTATTCTCGCTTTCCCCCATCACTACTATTCCATTTCTTTCTACAAAACTACCCTCCTACCTAGCTGCATTCCAACGAGTAGAAAGCACTCTCCAAGTATTCTCATTAAGGCTGGAGAAAAAAAAAAAATTAATTTCTACACGAAAATAAATTTACTGTTGCCGCCATCACACTCTATCCTTGGAGCGTTTTTAATTTGTCTTTTATTATAAGTGTTTTTTGTTTAATTTTACTTTTTCTAATTTATTAAATATTGCATTCGTGACAGAATTTTGAAAGAAGTTCTTACATACGTTTTCAAAATTGTTGTTGTTTTTCGATACAAGGTATTCACATGAATTTGTAGGTTGAAAAACCATTCAAGGAAGCTGAATAAATTTTACTTAATTACTACTTACCTTCTTGTGTGTGAATAAAATATCTAAAAAAAAAATGCAGACAGCTCAAACATAATGTTCCATTTGAATGCCATCATTGCTCCAAAATCGGGACATGCACTTGACTGAATATTTTTCACGATTTGCTGGGAAATGATCCAAATCATTTTCTTTAAACTTTGCATATTCACTACATCCGACTTCAGTGCTTTCTCTTATAGCAGTAAGAGAATGTAATAAACTTTGCGTGGGGGAATGAGAGTTAGGGAATTGACTCATGATTTACCGGTACATTGAATAAAGCAACAGAGAGTGAAGTAACTTTAGTCAAAGAGAAAGAGAGTTACACAAGCTGATAGAGCAGCTTGGCAGCCTAGAGTGGAGTCTGGTAGCGTATTTTTCTTGATGATTATAGATACTACTTATTTCAGTTGAAATCTTCGTGGATTTTACAATGGGCGAGAACTCACCTACTTTGATTTTGTTAGGGGTGAGTAGGCAGGTCTTGACTTCCCTCGGATGTGAGGTGAAGGTAGTGTGGTAGGGGGTATTGCTACGCCTTCTATGAGGTATTAGGTGACTTACTAGCGGATGTCTGTGTGTCCTTGAGTCCACTACAATAAAGAAAAAAGAAAACATGATTATTGAAAAAAAAGAGAAAAAAAAAGAGGATGCTCGGAAAGAAAATGTTTTCACCTTTTTGAAACACTCAGTTTCGTTTTATTTTAAACAATAATTTCCACACAGGTATAAATATAATACGTGAAAAATAAGAAGGACATTTTCCCTGAAATGGAATTGTCTCATGCTCATTTCTCTTATTTAGGCAATTAAAACATTTCTATGTGGTAAGTTTATGGGTTTCTTCAATGTTATTGGCGATGTTTTCTAGACTACAATGTGGTCACTTCATGTATACCTAAAGATAATTTGTCATTTTTTTTTTTTATGATGGTATTAATTACAGTATATCTTGAGAATGTTTCACTCCAGATTTTTTTAAGATTAATGTCTTATGCCGCAGACATTATCGCTTAACTAAATTATGTGTGGAGTCTTTGTTAATACCTCGTGCTATACAGTGAATACCACACACCTGCAGGGTATACTTAATGAATATTCAGTATTATCTTGGTAATGCACAGGCAGGCGTTGTGCCCCATGGTGGTCAGCCAGCCCTTTACGCAAAGTACATTCCCTTTTACACATAGCATGAAAATGTTGAAGGTGAAAAGGGCTTGTCGTTTTAACCAGGTATTACATGCTAGTTGAAACTTTCTTAGACCAGGATGCTGACGACATGCTTATCCAACAAATATCTTCTAATTTTTAAGTGTATGTATCTATTTATGTGTGTGACCATTGAAGAAAATTTTCCACCTCACTTACTCTTTAACAAGGGGGCGGCATTTCTGGTGTGAAAAAGTGACTGAGAGAGAGAGAGAGTGAGATAGTATTCCCTCGTCAATTATTCAAAAACCACTAACTGATGAAACCCTATCGCATCCATTTACTCAAAATAGGGTCCTAGATTTGATAAATAATTGAATCACTTAAATCGCTTAACAGATTTATAAAATATTTGGAAACAAATATTTGAGTTGACAAATTTTGTTTAAAATTCAAATTTCTTACTACAAACCTTACAGAAAGAAAAGTATTTTTTGATAGGTTAGTTACCCAGACTACATCACCCTTTAGCTACAAAAACAATATTAGAAAAAGCTAATATAGCATCATTGAAAAATATGTAGTCATGACCAATGTCAGATTATGAGAAATCACTTGAGAACTGCTTTTTATATACTTATTTCTTATAATTTATTTTATTATCTCGTTTCTAAACAATCTACTACATTAGTGTACGGTATTAGTTTTAGGTATGAAGGGGCGCGAGGAATATAGAGTACTCCACCCCAAAGTAGATTTAAGCATATTTGTGTGTGGCTGATATTTATTAAGAATCACAATATTTATTAGGATGGATGTTACTGCAATTGTGTGAGATAGGAATAGTTTTAGTTTACTTGTAATTTGATAGATGTACGTGAGTGTGGATGAAGTGTAGGGGGGATCAATACCAGTCAGGGGTGGCAACTTCTGGTCGTTGCGGTCATCTTCTTGCACTTTGTAAATATTGTAAATAATCGGGAGCCACTATTTTCAGTACGGGTTGGCACCCCGGTACTAGTGTGAACGAGAGAGTGAATGCTGTGTAAATAGATGTAAATATTATAAATAGATTTTTAGAAAGAATAGAGAACTCATTCAATGTTCCAATCTGCACATTTTAATTCATCTATATGCTGCCTTTCATTCATCAAAGTCAATTTCAGATTAGTAGGAAAATTTTATAAAGTTTTTTTCTCAATCAGATTCCGTTTCTGACATTGGATTATGGCTCAGTATCTCATGGCTATGGTCTCTGCAGCCAAGGCAAAAAAAAAAAAAAAAAATTACTACAAACCTAAATCAGAGAGGAAAATTGAAATAAATTGATATGCTTCATATCCTTGCGGATCATACCCCTCGCGTTATATGGGAGTTCCCTGTGTGGGTATATATATATATATATATATAACTTGCTTATCTGTTATATAGGAACTTTAGTGGAACCTTAGTAGGTAGGTAATATCTACTCCTTTCCCTCCAAACTTCCATAAATGATTTACTCGGAAAATTGTTTCTAATAAAAATGACTCTGTATGTATGGTTAGCATATCTAGTTAATAAAAAGAAAGCCAAAAAAAAACTGAAAAAATGTTTAGTTAACTTCAGTTCAGAATTCCGTAAACCGCCTTTTTTCAAACTCAGAATTTTGGCAACACATTTAATTGTAATTAATATTGTTTCCATGATAGAATCGCATTAAAAAAAAAAAAAAATGGAATAGCACTTTAGAGGAAAACAAAACCCTCTTAAATGAATTTTCCCGGAAAATCTGTTATGTAGAAGTCATAGATCTATATGTATGTGGTGTATATTATAATTTGTAGTTTAAAGAAAATCGTTGGAGCCGTTTTCGTGGAAATTGGAAGCTGGAAAATCCATTCTGTAAAATAGTATTGCTGGTTTATATATTTCAATCACAATTTTATTGTCCGGTCCACTGATTGTACTAAATACCAAGCTTGAGTACAATCGCAACACAAACTACAGCAGCGTGAATAAATCAAAACTAAAACTATTGAGAAAATAACTAAATAAATAAAAAACACTCGAAAAAGAAGTGAAAAGTATAAGGACAACAATTAATAAAAGGGTAATAATATAAATACTAAAAAATAAAAAATAAATAATTAAAAAAATCTGCTGTGAAACACTCACACAACTTTCTCTTAATCCTGTTCTCAAAATTATAATTGACAAAGGTTATAGTTTGTGTACCAAATATAACGAACGAAATTCGTCGAAAACTGAAAAACTGTTCAGTAAAAGCGCACTTCCGGCTTACAGATTTTCTTAAAACTTCGAATTTAGGCCATCTATTTATTTCTAATTAACTTTGTTTGGATGATAGAATTGTATATCAATTATGATACCACTTTAGAGGAAGCTGTAACCCCACCCCTCCCCTAAAAGTGGCCTTAAAATAAATTTTCCCAGAGAAATGTTTTCAATAAAAGTTATAGATCTTTATATGCTTAGTTTATATAAGTAGTTTCAAGAAAATCGTCGAAGCCATTTTTGAGAAAATCGCGAAAAAGTGAAAAAATCATTTAGTAAAGTGGTAAAGTAACCGCACTTCCGGTTATTATCCGATTTTTTCAAACTCGGAATTTCAACAACATATTTAATTTTAATTAACATTATTTAGATGATAGAATTGTCTAATAAACTGAAATAGCACTTTAAATGAAAACCTAACCCCACCCCTCCCCCATAAGTGCCCTTAAATGAATTTTCGCAGAGAAATGTTTCAAATAAAAGTTATAGCTGTTAGTATGTGCAGTTGATATACCAAGTTTGAAGAAAATCGTTGGAGCCATTTGTGAGAATATCGCAAAAACGTAAAAAAAATACTAGTAAAGTGGTACTTCCGGTTAAGGAATTTTAACGGATGACCCACTGTCGGATCCCATGGTGATACCTAAACGGAATATCAAGTTTGAACATTCTACGATTTTTCGTTTTAGAGCTATGATGATCACATACACATTCACACACACACACGCACACACCATTTGCTAAAAACCACTTTTTTTGGACTCAGGGGACCTCAAAACGGATATTTCCGGTAAAAACTCAATATCGAAAATTTGACACGATTACAATACAATTTGACACGGAAGTAAAAATGACTTTATACAGTTGACTAAACCAGCCTGTTTGTTTATAAGCGGCATTCACCTTACTTAACAGTTTATATATTATTCATTAATCATGGATGTACGCAAGATTAATACATTTATAATAAAATTGTAGATCTTAAAACAATCAAATTTCGATTGAACTGAAAATAAATTAAATAGTTGTTCTTCTTTGCTAATAGTAGATAGTGTAGATAACTGAGGTAAATATTTTATACTTATACAGTCATAAATCGGACATGTAATGAATAAATGAAATAAGTCTTCATTTACATAAAGATTACAAAGAGTGCAAAGCTGGTTAGGTTTTATATTAAGTAAACTATTGCTTTATAAACAATTTTTATAGAAAAATTACTGCAAGTTCTGAGTTGAACTATTATGCTAGTAACATGAAATGGTAGAGAAAATAGTAAAAAGGAATATTTTTATAATAAATACTGTAATTAGAGGAGTATAGCCTGGCTTTTTTGGACTTAAAAGACCTTAAAACATATATTTCCAGTGAAAACTCGCTGTCAAAAATTTGTCACAATGCTCACCCTTATAGCAGTAAGAGAAAGTACAAATGTAATATTTACCGAATGAGTAGTTAGTATTTTTAACACACTTGGGGATTACGAGTAACAATTTACAAAACTATGGAAATAACGTTATTACTTTATTCGAAGTTAAATGATATGAATTATCAGAGACATTTTCCGTGGTAGCCTGCTTCATTTTGTGGCCATCATGAAAATGTCTCTGATGCTTTCCAGCTCTAGGGAACCAACCACCACAACAGATATGAATTATACTAAACCTTCATTACCTGTCTGTCTTGCAGTTTATGATATCAGTATACATGTTGATTTTTAATGTAGAAAAAATATTTTACTACCTCTGACGACAGTTCGTGAATTATCTGGAAGTCATTACACCAGTTTCATTCTTTGACTTTCTCTCACTGCTGTAAGGAAAATATTGCAATGTAATTAATAACCCACCGAAGTCCAGGTTTTGAGATGTCCTGAGTAGAAAAACATACACAACAAGGCTCCCTCTCACAGACCAATTTTAAAAACTTTTTTCCGGACTCAGGACACCCTGGAACAAGGCTCCCTCTTCGAAACTCTTTATGCCGTACTGTATCGCTTTTGTTATTAGTATAAAAGCATTTTAACTTAGAATGAGAATTCAAGAAGATGTTCTTTGCTTGAGATGTAGCCCTGTTGAATGCTTTCCCTGTAGAATATTTATTTATGTCTTGCATAAATGTTCTATTTCATATTTATACTAAACATGCATTTTTTCTCTTTTGTTACAGGTGAGTATTATGCCTGGCCATTTATTATTATCATTCTGTGCATGAATAATTAAGGTAACGAAAGATTTATTTATTTATTTTATGTATTTTTCACTATTGATTAGTAGTAGTGATGGAAGAAATCATGGATTTGATGTAGCATCGCTGTTACAAGGTTTGATTTCTGCCTACAAAAACTTGTTTCAGAACATATTTGAGATTCTATGTATGCCCACGTTTACACACAAATTGAAATTCTTATAAAATGTTGTAGCTCTTTGTATGTGTAGTTGTTATACATACAAGTAAAGATTTAAAGGAAATCGTTGGAGCCGTTTTTGTGAAAACTCTCAAGAACTGATAAGCCTATTCAGTAAAGTGAGGCTCTTGGTTGACCGATTTTTATCAAAACCTTATTGTCAGGTCCGATTGTGAAACTTTAAGTAAATATCTATTTTAAACTTTCTTGCGTTTTTTTTTTTTTTTTGAGTTATGCTGAGCAAACATACACAGACACACAGACCAATTTTTAAAAACTTTTTCCGGACTCAGGAGTTCCCAAAATAGATATTTCCGGTGGATAACTATAACAAATTTATTTGAAATCAGAACAGTTGTAGAAATATGGACTTTTCACTTCTTATTTGATACTTTTTCTGGAAAAATTGTTGTGGCTTTCCGAGTTATCTGTGACGTTAAATTTCAAATGTTTTGTAAGATTATTCAGTGCGCTCTTTTCAGGCCTTCATTCTAATCATTCAGCTATTATTATCTGCATTGGGTACATGTATCCTTTAAGATCTCCGTATTTATGTCAAGGTTAATTAAAAATATCGAAGTTAAAAGAAAATGTTATAGTTGTATTATATTGCTGTGGGGGAAAGTCGTGTGAATGTTTCCCTTCATTTTTTTTTATATTAAGTTGATTATTTATATTTAAATTTGGAGTAAGGGAAACGGTGTATTTTGATTTTTTTTAGAGTGTATTTTGTATTTAGTTTGTCATTATGAAATAAAGCAGTATTATTATTATTATTATTATTACCACTATTTATGTCAGTGTCCCCGTTTCGCTGGAACTAGGTTTCGCGTATTTGGGAGGGCACCACTCTCGCAGGATTGCCTGGGCGGGTTGGAGTTCAAGGATATCTAAGGAACGGTGGTTCTTTAAAGGTACGCCTATTGAAACTGTGAATCAATACAAGTATTTAGGCGTAACATTTATCTATGTCTAATCACCTATCTGAAAGAATATCGGCCGCTAAATTTGGCATTAATAGAGGTTATGGTCCGATTTTGTTTGTAATAAATTAGTTCCTCCTTCATCTAAATAAAATTTTTTTAAAGCGGTTTCTCGTTCTGTTGTGTGTTTGGGGATTTCAGCTGTATGATTTGCTAGAAAGGTTTCACCGTTTTTTTATTAAAAAATTATTTGGACTACCTGCATACACTCCTAACTATATGCTCTTTCTAGAAACTTCTTCCACCTTTCTTCATGTATTTACTTTAAATTTGCATTTCAGATATATTACTAAAGTTATTAAACTCCCGCATCATCGATTTTCTCGAATCGTAGCGCTGGAAGTTGTTAAGAAAAAAGTATTCTGGTTTAAACATTGGGTGTCCATGGCTGAAAAATATTCTTGCGAGTTTGATTCAGGGTTGGATAGTTTTGACAAGTGGCAAGGTCAGTTGTCGACCATAGTGCGCAATGCTTGAGAACGAGGCATTATGAGGAATGTGAACAGAGAGCCCGTCAGTCTATCCGGTTGTCCTTGTATAGAGATTTAAACTACTCTTTAGACGTTTTAAATTTAGAGTCTAGCACAGTGAAAGTTTCACTCGAGAATTTGGGATGGTTTTTTAAGTTACGATGTGAGTTATTTTATTTAAATTATAACTCTTGATTTGAAAAAGAGCCTAGCTGCTGCTCTTTGTGTAATCTCCGCGTGAGGCAGGATATATTCCACTTTTGGGGGTTTGTCCGATACTTTCCGAATTCAGATATCCTTATTTGGTGCAAAAACATTATCAAAGGATCAGCTAGTTCAGCTTCTTAATGGGCACAATTTTATGAGCCTTATTAAATTTGCGCAGCAATCTTGGATTTATCGCCAAAGTTTAGTTAAAGAATTTAACTTTACTTAGTTTCTATTATTTAGTATCCATATTTTTTTTCTTATGTAATGTCAATTATTGTTTCAATTTTATTTAATTAACTAATATCATTGGCCCGGTTTCTATTGTTGTGTTAGATAACTTTTATCTTCATTCTGTAATTGTTATTTTTAATCACAAGCATTAGCTGTGTACAATTGAATTATTATAAAATAACATAGATATTTTCATAATATTATTCATTTTGTGATCATCTTTGAGCGATTGTCATTTTTGTTTGTCAAGTATTTCATGTCATTATTAGTATTATTACTTTCTTCTTTTTTTATTTTATTTTTTTTGTTTATTTAGTTATTATTTTATTTTTTTTTTCTTCCTCATTATCAACCTCCGGCAGACGGTTTTACCATGCCGTAGAACATCAAGAATGTATTTTGTATTTAGTTTGTCATTATGAAATAAAGCATTATTATTATTATTACCACTATTTATGTCAGTGTCCCCGTTTCGGTGGAACTAAGTTTCGCGTATTTGGGAGGGCACCACTCTCGCAGGATTTCCTGGGCGGATTGGAGTTCAAGGATATCTTGGGATATTGTAGACTGACCGGTAAGCTACCGTGGGAGATTAACCAGGGGAATATGAGGGGCATCGGGGGGATAACCCCACATAGGCTTAGGTCCCACGCCATTAGGTACCCGGCATAATAATAATATATTTGAATTTTTATATAATAATTAATATTTTGTGAAACGAATCAAAGAAACTTTTGTTACAAAATTTGGTCAGACTTTATAGACCGTTAGCATTATAAACACTTTGTGATATATCCAAACAAAAAGAATGAATGGTCAAAAAATCTAATAATACACTTTCTGTAAGTTTGGTGATGGATTATGTTTTTAAGGAAACGTTAAATGGATGAGCTATCCAAAAAAATTAACCAACTTATTATAAAAGAAGATATATTTTTATTGAAATTAAATTAGAAAGCCTGAGCGCATTGGGTATATGGCGTGACAGGTTGGTGGGAGGGTCAAATTAGATCTGAGAACCAAGAGGAAGGTGGGGGCAATATCCAGCGTATATGTGCCTTGGATGTAGGGTGTGTATTTGTGAGCCAGGCTATGTGCGATAGAGGCGCCCTTAGTAGAGTTAACTTGGACTAACACAAACTCTCCTGGTACCTTTATGTACTGTTGCTAATGTTGTTTTCCTGACACGTCGTCTGTTATATGTGTTGTGTGGTACTATAGTCTTGTTTTAAAAGCACCTCCCCGCTATACACTCAATCCGCGTACATATCCACCAATTCAACCACTACCTGCTGGTTGCGTTCCATTTAGACAACCTATTCAAACTATGAAGTCACGAATCTCACTTTATATCCCTCATAGCATCACCCTCCACTATTCACTAAAATGGATTTAATTAAGTTCACACCTTTACTATATGTAATTAACTGTATGTACTATATATATATTATTCATTAGGTCAGAGTGTATATACATACTCTGACCTGTATCCCATTGTAATGTTGGTATTAATATAACACACCTACTGTTCACATTGTCTGTTGATTAAATTCTCTGTAGTTTCTAATTATGTTTTAGGTTTTGTTTTGGTTTTGCTTATCAGGTAACGATTGTCATAATTCCCTGCCTAGAGCATTCTAACTGTTTTAGTACAAAATTTGAAATGATTTCCTTCAAAAGTAGGAATGCAGTTAGTAAGCAATTAAGTCCAGAAAACAAATGGAGAAGACGCTTTTATTAGATCAAAACACCTACTATCACACCTCTTTTTAAACGATTGACTTATTAGCTATCGATGATAGAATTCTGGCCTTAACGGGTAGCTAGGAAACAAGATTTAATTCGGTAAGAGGTCCCTGGATAACGGTTATCATATTCAAGGATGGGCAGCAAATTGAGATTTCTCAAAGGAACAACCGGATTCATCTTTAGACTCATTTCTAAAACAGGTTATGGACACGCTTTTTAGGTGACTTTGGATATATTTCCAATTGATCAAACTCTATATGCTTTTGATTCTTCCTACATTCCTCCAATCTGGGCTTAAAACTTCCATTTATGATTTTCTTAGGACAAAAGCTCTATTTCCAGATAATTGTTTCCTGCCTACAGTTTATTTGGATAACTCCTTCGATGCTGCCGACAGGGGATTTATTTTCAATATACTTGCAAAACATTGGCGACTGCATCTTAAACAAAGTTAAACAGAACATCAGATAACTTATGTTCAGCAGGATTTTTTTGCGTTTAAGCTCAGTAAAGTCCACATAATTCGCTATATAAAATCAATTTATTTCGAATTTGATCCAAAAATTATTATAGCGAGTAAGCGCTTCAGGTGTAAAATTTATTAAAGTCAAATGTTTGATTAATATTTTACTATTTTTATTTCAAAAAACACCATAAAAAAAAAGTTCTCGATTTTGCTAATAAAATAATCTTTTTGCTGTCATTAGTTAGTGAGATCCGTCAAACGTTAACACCGATGGTACTTGCTATAAAAATTAGCCATATCCTTGATGGTGTTGTAGCGTCATTGTCTTCAATCTTTTGATTTAATCTAATGCTATAAGAGGAAGTATTGCCATCGTGCCCAATTTTCGAAATTGTGATTTTACTGAAAATACACGTTTAGACAACCATTGAATACGAAAAATATGTTGATATCAAATGGTATATGTATGTGTCCTGATAAAATATCTCCAAGACGAAAACATCAACTTGAAGTGTGACCTTATTGAGTGGTTAGACTGGAAAATAGTGGGCATTTTGGTGGAATGGGAGTGTCCAGTGTTGCAGTAATTTGGTGGTGGTAAGAGCATGAAGCTGTTTGTTTCTGACATAATTGTTCGGTCGCGGTCTCTCTGAGGGATTTAACTTCGTTTACTTCTACTTTTGTTTTGTTTTGTATTTTCTGTTTCTATAGATTTAACTCTGCTGATTTTTCTCTTGGTACGCGTCGCCTCCTCGTTCTCACACTTCTTTCCTTTTTTATCTATCACTTTCTCTTTCTGTCCCGTTACTGGTGGTATTTCCTTTGCTTCTTATTTTTACCCCCCCTTTTATTTCCCATGTTCTTATCTAAACAGTTCAGCTGCTCTATGACTGCTATGTCATTGCTTTTAAGTGTTTTGTGCGCCTTACACTATCGCCTAATTATTCGCACTATAAGATATTTTCACCACTTCACACTTACTAATTACGTCAACCGCGCCTTTCTTGAATATTAGGAAATCTTAATTATTACCTTGCCGCCCACTTTATCCGTTTTCACCGCAACGGAACTTCACCTTTGCCTCTCTTGCTTAAAACACGTCTACACCAAGGGAGATGTCTTCATCCAGCGGCATCTGCGGAAGCCCGTCATCAACAGCACAACACATCATCCGCCCTTCATCGCTTGTACCTCCTCACACGCCCGCACTTCTCGCTCTCACACTATACTATGTATCTATACCGAACATTCACATGTCACCTTACACATTTTCCCCAATACGCCGCATCGTACCACTTGTGGTACCGCTTTTTACCGCTTGTAACCGCTTGTTACCGCTTTCGGGTTCACCCAATAATGAAATATTTATTTAAAAAAAATCCAACTTTTAATGAAAATTCAAATTTAAAGCTCTTGAGAATTTTCTGTCATTAGAGAGAAAAATCGTGTCAGTGTTTCACATCAGATTTGGTTTTCATGAAAATTGATCGTCATGTAGATGAAAATGATCTCGGTTAATATCAAGTCAAAATACGTTACAAACCGACAGACAAAAAATTCTTTTATAAAAATGTTTATTTTTATATTGCCGAAGTTTGACCTCAACCCGCCAAAAATCTAAATGAAAATATTTAAATATTTATCTATATTTCACTAAAAATCTTTCCCTATGATTAAAAGCTTTTCCATATTTTAAACAAACTTTATTCATACAAAATGTTGCTGAGCGAGGACACATACAACTTAAATCAACATCATATACATATTTTGTGTAATATACAAATATTTAAATCAGCAGATATATATTATATATAAGTACGTTCCATTTTGAGAGTATTACTTGTTCAGACTAATTCTACACTATTTTATATATATATGAAGTTTTTAGTTATTCGTTTGAATAATTAACATTAGAGAAGTTTGTTGAAAATGGCTATTTATATTGTATATTACAATTTTGGCTCATAGATGACGCCAATAGCCAGGCTGTTTATATATATATGTATATCCATCTTGTTTGTATTATGTGTTTTGTATGTATTATACACATCGGTGATTTATTTATCTTTTATTTATATTAAAACATTTCATAATTTATTGTGCCCAATGTATTATTTTAATGTATATACTACGTTTTGTTATTTATTTGGATTTTTTGTTTTTGTTGAGATATGTTTATTTTATTATCTTTTCTAAAATTTCCTTAATTTGAATACTGTTTCTTCTGTATGAGATGGGAAAATGTATTCAAGTAAACCTTTCGACCTTATCACTGATTGAATTCTACTTTGAGTTAAGTAGAATCCAGTCTCATCTCGATCCGGTTCTATCTTTTAACTGTAAATCAGAAAGGGATACAGGGAAAATAATCAGAGGTGGAAATTCAGCGTTTGGCATATTATTACTATGCCATTGACATACTCTCCAAACCACCACCAAATCTCTACTACACGCGTGATCACTGTCATTATCTTGGGCACCTCTACCACTCTCACCGGAATACTGGAGATCTCCTAAGCCCGAAAAAGTAGTTTTCAGTAATGGTCTGTGTGTATACGTCTGTGTGCCGTATGTGTGTGTAGATATATATGTATAGTTTGAACAGCATAGCTCAAAAACAGGAAGTTTAAACTTGACTTTACCCTTGGGTATCAGCTTGGGTTCCTACTGGAAGTTATCTTTCAAAATCCATCAACCGGAATTATCACTCTACTGAATGAATTTTTCAGTATTTTGCAGTTTTCTTGTAAATCGCCCCCTAACAATTTTCTTTAAACTTGGTAAATCTGTATATATACAAATTCAGCATCCATATGTTTGCGTCCGCAAAACTCGAAAAGTAGTCGATGGATTGACTTGAAACTTTGACACAACGTTGCATTTCTATAAATGAGTGTTTATATATACTTTTTATTCCGAAGTCCCACGGAAACGGGAAATTCCGAGCGTTTCGCGAGTTTGGCTGAAATAGACAGACGCAGATGCGTTACAATGGTGGCGCGCTCACTGAATTTCTTTCTCAACTACTTATACCTCTCACCGCCTCTAGTACCTCACACCAGCCTCGCGCAGTATTAGTAGACAAGGTATTCCACAAGCGTCGAAACAAATTATCAAAATCACGCATGTTTAAGCGGAAGAGCCATTCTAGCGGCTAAAAATGTCGACATATTCGATATGAACAACATCATTCTAAACAGAATCGCAGGTGAAACAGTGACATATAGATGGACCAAAGTGAAGTTGTGTATTTTTCAACGGAATTTCTTAATTCACTCGATGTTCCCGGATTACCGCCACACATTCCAACTTTGAAAATTGGAGTGCCAATTATATTACTCCTAAACTCAATCAGCCAAAGTTATGCAATGGTACACGATTAGTAGTTAAAAAATTGATGAATAATCTGATTGAAGCAAAATTCTCATTGGACCTCATTAAGGTGAAGACCTACTACTTCCACGAATACCACTCATACCGACAGATATGGCGTTCGAGTTCAAATGACTTCAGTTTCCAATACGCCTTGCTTTCGCTATGACTATCAACAAAGCACAAGGACAAGAATTTAGAAAACGAATGCTTCTCTTATGGGCAGTTATATGTCGCATGCTCTGGAGTCGGTAAACCATCTGATCTTTATATTTATGCACAAAACGGACAAACAAAAATATTGTCCATTCACCAGCTTTACAATAAAAAAAGTCTTGCAGTTGAAAACATTTTTTCTTTCTTTCCTTTCAGTTCCCAGCCACGCAAAGTAGGGTATTAAATTGAATGATGTGTTTTCTTGCTGAATCTATGTTAACTACAATACTTCTATTTATTTCCCTAATAATTAAAATCAGACTAAGCCGCAGCGAAGCGTGGCAGGGTTTAGCTAGTTAAGTATATTTATAAAGTGTTACAACTTTTATTTGAAACATTTTTTGGGGAAAATTCATTTAAGGGGGATTTGAAGGAGGAGTGGGTTTCTCCAGTGCGCTCTTTCAGTTTATCGTTCTATTCTGCCATGTAATGGCTTATTCTACAATTCTCTCATCGTCTGCAAAACTATCCGTAATCAAATTTTGAATATCTATCGCTGATATAGGTAACTTAATGTATTTCGATTTTCAAATGAAATCACTTATTTGCCATTTCTTCGAAATGGGATTATTTTTATTTGATTAATGGTCAAGTAATAACATTATTAATTATAACCACCAACGATGTTTTCTTAACAGCTGATGATTTTCACGCTTCAGGAAGCGGTAATATTATATTATGACCTACAACAATTATCTACCATAACTCTAATATTACAAATATTCAATACAACTAATATTTAATCTCCATTATTACAAGTTGATCATGGTGTAATAATTTACGATTTAAATAAACATTGGCTAAATTCTCATTAGTTGAGAAATCAGGATGAAACTTTCCATGTTGATTCAAATCTTTGCCCTAGAGTTTCCAAATAATATTAACTGGATAGAGCTTGGTACAAAACTTTGTTGTGACACTACGTCAACAATTTGGATGAAGTAGGATTGACCACAAATATTTACAAAGGATATAACCAATTACTTGTTTTGTTTATTTTCAATATTGGATTTATTTAATTCTCTCATGGTTTGTACCCCTTAGTTAATATATTTATGTGGGAAGATGGACGGCATAATCTTCCGAAACGAAAAATCGATGTAAAGTTAAGTGTTCCCTCAGCAGACCATGTCCGGTACCTTGGACTGTACCTGGACAAGCGACTTACTTGGAATCCACACACAAGACTTAGACGCATGAACTGAATAATAGATACAAGCTCCTAAAGCGACTATTCGACCATCGCTCAAAACTAACACGCTACAATAAAAGGCGACTGTATCTATCCCTTTCGGCTCCCATATGGATTACAGACTCGAACTTTACAGAACTGCAAAACGATCTAACATTTACAAAATACAGACCCTACAATCTATGATCCTCCGTCATATCCTAAACGCACCCTTTTTCTAACTATCAAAAATGACTTCAAAATTCCATTCGTTTCTGAACTTGCCAAAACTCGTTACAATAGCTTCCATCAAAAACTCCTATCACATCTTACCTTTTAGCCTTTTGAAGAGAGGGTTCTTTCCCCTCTTCTGTGGTGCATGGTTGTGGACGAACTACTAAAGGAACTTAGTGACACTGGATGTACCTTGCTGGGCTACGCAGATGATATAGTGGTGCTAGCCAGAGGCAGACATGGTCCCATAGTCGGGGAACTCCTTCAGGAGGCGCTTAGGTGCATAGAGCGGTGGTGTGGAAGGGTGGGCCTTGGGGTAAATCCGCAGAAACCACTCTCGTACCGTTTACCAGGAAGAGGGCTATTGAAGTATATAAGACCATGTCCTTCTTCGGAGAGATATTGGATGTGGCAAATAGAGTTAATTATCTGGGAGTTTTCCTGGATACCAAGCTCACATGGAATGCAAATCTAGAATATATAGCGCAGAAAGCAAAGAAGTCGCTATGCTGTGCTCCACGGGCCTTTGAGAAGTCATGGGGTAACTGCAAGAATGACCGACTGAATTTATACTCGGGCCATCATACCTGTCATAAATTACGGAGCAGTGGAATGGTGGCCTAAAACTGAGCAGAGACGGCTATGAAGTGTCTCAGCGGAGTACGAAGGCTAGCGTGCCTTCTCATTACGGGAGCTTTTAAAAGCGCTCCGACAGCTGCGCTAGAGGTGCTGCTGGGTTGACACCGCTGCACCTGTCGTTGCAGGCGGAGGCAACGGCCAGTGCACACAGATTGCGCAACAATGGTCTTTGGAGGCAGAGGGGCTCCTTAGCCACACATTTGGACATATTGCTAAAGGTCAATCCGGGCCCGGGGTTAAGCATGGCCCAGGGTAGCATTTGTCCAATATATAACTTCGAGATTCCATTTCGGGTGTTCCTAGGTTCTGAGTGGAACGGGCCAAGGGGTAGGAGAAACGCTACTGAACAGGACCCTTGTGGTTTACTGATGGGTCTAGGAAGGAGTGCGGAACTGGAGCAGGAGTATGTGGAATGGGTCCATAAGTACGTACTGAGAGACCGCTGGGTAGATATTCCACAATATTCCAGACTGAAGTATTTGCTATCAAGGTCTGTGCTGAGGAGAACCTGCGTAGAGCCCTAAGGAGCAAGGTCATACGCGTTTGCTTGGACAGTCAGACTGCAGAACTCTAGAGGCTTTCAGAACCACCTCATACCTAGTGAAGGAATGTCGAGACTCTCCAGGACAACAAGGTACAGATTATATGGGTGCCTGGACAACTAGGGATTGAGAGTAATGAGATAACTGACCACTGACCAGGATCGGGGCAAATACTCCGTTCATTGATCCAGAGCCTGTCCTGGGGATCATTGGCGGTGCGATTCGTGGGCGATTAGGAAGTGGTTTCGCGGTAAGCATGAAGAGCTCTGGAGGAGGAGCCCAGGTGCCACACACAGCAAAAGGTTGATGCCAGAGCTGTGTTAACGAAAGACCAAATGGCCCTTAGTCTGAGTAGGAGCCAGATTTCTCTGGTGACGGGACTACTTACGGGTCATGGCAGGTTCAGGAAGCATCTGCACAAGGTAAGGCTTATCAGCGTGGAACCCTTGTGCAGATTATGTCAGGAGGAGGAGGAAACAGCCCGCCACCTGCTATTTGATTGCGTAGCAATAACTAAATTGAGATATGACACCTTTGGTACATTGCGACCTGAGGAGATGGTAGCCCAAAATGGCATAGTGGTGAATGTCCTCAAACTCCTTAGGGAGGAAGGGTTCAACTACTAGAGGTTATAGGGGATGGCACAATAAGCCTCTGTTGGCTGCAGTGCCGGGGCTGCGGTGCCCACCCGTGATAGTCAATAATAATAATAATTTATTTATTTATTTATTTATATATACAGGCTGAAGACTATCACTTAAAAAATATAAACATCTAAGCTATCAATAAACTAATAAGCCACTTTACATACATATAAACTTTATACACTAATAACAAAATTATTATTGTCATATATAATAAACATTTTATGATACAAATTAACATAAAATCACATTTGAAACATTATAATATTACTAAACAGAAACTATCTATAAACTGAAAATGGTTTGAAAAGTAAAATAAATATAAAATAGATATGAAAGTTTAATATAGAAAAGTTACTAAGAAAGTTAAGTCTCATTTTAAAAATATAAAATATAATATTTACTCACATATATAAAAGTAAAAAAATCGTTTTTGAGTGATTGTAGTAAAACTGTGAAAAATAGACAAATTTAATTAATATTAATTAATAATAATTTTCAGAGTTGTTTTAGTATTTTTCTGACTGAATTGCAGTTCATGGAGAAAATATCAATTCTACTGCTCTGCTGGTTACAGTTATTCATAACTCTATTTATGTTACAATATTGTTGATAATTATATCTTTGGTGACTTATTTCAAAGGGAAGGATACTACGAGTATTATAGGAAGGGACATGGATATTAATTAGGGATAGGATATCAGTACAGTCTATTTCATTGTTTATTATTTTGGAAAGGAAAAGGATATCGAAATGTTGTCTTCTATTAGAAAGAGTGTTTAAGTTGAGGAAACTGAGCAAATTCTCATAGTTTATATCTTTGTATTGCAGTCCTATTTTGTATGCAACCATTCTGAGAAATTTGTTTTGAATTTTTTCAATGGAGCCAGAAAGGAGTTTGTAATATGGTGACCAGATCACTGATGCGTATTCTAGTTGTGATCTTACTAAGGAGCAGTAAAGATTACGCACGGAAGAGATTTTTTTGAAATATTTCGTGTGTCTGCTCAAAAAACCGAGGGTCTTTAGAGATTTGTGACGTATATTGTCGATATGGTTAGTGAAAGTGAGTGAAGAGTCAAAATTTACACCGAGATCTTTAAATGCATTAGTAACCTGTAATGTAGTGCCGCAAATTTTGTAATCAGAGTGAATTTTCCTGTTTCCTCTGTAGTAGTTCATCACAGAACATTTATTCACATTTAGTCTGAGGAAATTTTTCTCACACCATTCGACTAATTTGTTGATATTTTGTTGTAAAATATATGTATCACTCTCACTTTTGATAGATTTAAAAATTTTCAGATCGTCTGCGTACAGTAGAATAATAATAATAATAATAATAATAATAATAATAATAATAATAATAATAATGATAATAACGTTTTAGCTGCAAATCTATCTTTAACGACACTTGCTCTAATCCTCACAGGTGGCTGAGGCGCCGCTGGCCACATGATCAGTTGGCCGACTAGTGATGTTTATCACTTGATGACCATCATTGACAACTATCACGCCATTTGTATATTGTTCATACAACACATTTACTTGTTGTTCTTTATAGAACGGTTGCAAATATTCAATAAAAAAGTTATAAAAAAAGAAGAAGAAGAAGAAAGTTAAATTTGATGTTCCATTTATCTTGATACAACAGAAACAAGATTAAGATTAGACAGGTTGATTTAGTCAAAATCCGTTGACAGGAAGTTCTATTTATTAGTATTTATATTTTTTCCTTTTTTTAGATTTTTTTTTTGGATAAGGCTCGAAAATTTATGTTTAAATTTGGGTTATTTAACTGCGCATTTACTACGGACTTTTCGCATTTGGTTTGAAATATTTTTCCTATATTATTCCTGCAGTATTATTCCTGGACATTAGAGAGATTTCTTTGGAAAATGTGTTAAGCTTTCCTCTGAAGAGGCTTTTTTCTACGTTTTCTAAACGTAGAAAGGTGCAGCTTTAGAGGGAAGCTTACAAGTCACTTTTGAGTTATAAAACATTAAAATTTGTGCCAGACTTGTCCAATAGAATGGTGAGAATTGAAATGAAAAATGAATGATGTGTTCCACACTAAATTTCATATTTTATATTCTCTTAACTGTTGGGTAAGAGAAAGTATTGCAATCGTGATAAACTTTCATTATCATTTTTTCAGTGGAAATACTTGGTTTGAAATTTTCTGAATCTGAAAAAGTAGTATTTAGAAATGAGTCCGTATATATATGGACTAATATGTATGTGTGTGTGTGTGTGTGTATGTGTGAGTGTGTGTGAGAGAGAGAGAGAGATCCTACAAATTCCAAACTTACTATTTCATTTATGCTCCACCAGAGAACCCTACAATAAGATTTTGGCCAAAAATCGGTCAGCCGGAAGTACCACTTTACTGAATGGAATTTTTTAGTATTTCCAATTTTCTCGAAAATATTTCCACCATTTTGTTGTTGTTATTGTATCAGCAAACTTTAAAGAGCTGAATCTTTTATTTCGTTTTTTCTTTTCTGGGAAAATTCATTTTACGGAAGTTTTGGAGTATGGAGTGACGTCATGCTTATCTGTGACGTGTCGTTTCCGTATGGATGGGGGTGAGGGGTTGCTTGTTGGTAGTTTTTAGTTTTAGGTTCGCCTGGATGGATATATAGGGTTGACGTAACAGCAACCAAAGAGAGTAAAGAGAAGAGAAACGAACCCAAGCACTCTGTCGGACTGGAGTGGGAGAAATGTATAAATACAGCGACCGACAGTCCAGAGATATTCAGTTCAACACAGTTCGATACAGTTCATACTAGCCAATCACTACGTGTCATTAACCATTTTCCATTGTACATTACAATTATAAAGTCCAGGCAGACTGTGTCTCTTTATTACTATACATAGTTAACTTGTTTTACCAAGTCTTTTCATTTTAACAACCAGACCCAAATTCTCTCCACCTAAAACTCATTCCATTATAGTGGATATAAATGTTGAAGCCATTAAAATTTTGTAAAAATTTCAAACTTAAAGAAACTTTCTGAACGATAACTTAGTAAATTGTAGTATGAGAAACATTTTTGGTATTCTTCTTCAAAAACTGTCAAGGTGAAATAGAAGAGTTTAATTCTCAAGGTGTCGGAACGTCGAAAAAATAAAGCTTTTCAAAATTGGAAAGTGTTTCATTGACCCTTACCAACTATCATTTTTCTTATAATATTGTATGGCAGCCAATGGTGATTTTGTGGTTTAAACTGTGAAGTAATTATTATTAAGTGTTGTTTTTTTGTAATTTATTGTGTATAACAATAAATTGGTGTTTTCTTTATTGAAGTTTACAGTATTTTATCTAGACGAACCCGCTTAAAACTAGTTGCAGTAGCTAGTTTAGAAGGAAAAACGTTACAATATTTGATATTTGTTTATATTCTTACATCTACTAACTGAAAGGCCGGGTGACTAATAACACTTTACTAGTTGGTAACAAATAAAAACCTCTCTGTTCTACAATTCCCGTCAGAGAGCCACACTTCTTAACTTCCTTGTAAAGATCTTCCTGTCTCGGTTCTTTATGCTTTTCACCCAAAAATCTGACATTCCCTATGTGTGATAAATCGCCCATGTGATCTATTTTTATTAATTCAGTATGCAATATGATTGCTTGTGATTCTCCACAATATTATTATTTATTTAATGTGTTGTTAATATTTTATAATATATCTAATTGAATTTTTAATATATAATATTTATATGTGTTGTTAAATATTATTATTATTGCGTTAGATTTATTATATATTATTATTATTATTATTTTACATATATTTATATGTTTATTATATTTATTCATTATAGTAGTAGAAACAGTAGTTTGAAATGTTTACCACTACATGTTGTTTCTACCCTATGTTGGTATCATACCAACATTGTTAGAATGTTATTTAGTTTGGAGTCCCGTTAGTAGTGTGTTTCCATTAGGCTTATTCCTTGGCCTAATTTCAGACGGCTAGCGTGGTCCAGGAAATTAGTTAGCGTACAGACTTGCTGGCGCCCTCTACTTTCTGACTGAACTATAACAAACCGTAATATGGTTAAAATTGTGCACTTGTTGTTATTGGTGAAATAAAAAAAACTAACCATGCCCAAAGTAAACTATAGTACGCTGCTTGTCAGTAGTCACAACATGTTCACAATCTACGTAATAATTCGATTATTCTCTTTATTAAAAAGAGAAAAAGTAGAGTTATGTCTATTTTGTTTCATATATATTTTATTCAACTTTCATATCATTTGCTTTTATCCACGAGTTATTTATATTCATCAAATTTGATATTCGTTTTGGCTACGTGAATGCTAAACACTATAGGATTTGAACGAAAAAGAGTGGTTTTTCAAAAATGTGGTGATGTTATTACAGTTATTGCAGTAACAGTTTTACTTTCTCTTACGGTTATTTGGAAGAAATACTGATTATACTGGAGTTTGCGTCCCTTGAACTTTAGAGTTTTTAGCTAATAGTTTGTTATGTAAAACTGAAGAAAACTCACAATATTCGGTTTAAATATCATCAGGCAATCGGAAAAGAAGTTTACGGTCTTCATCCATCTACTGCAAATGCAACTTTACTCAATAGCATTCGAGAAATTTATCGCGCTCCAAATAAAAGTTATAGGTATCAGGGACATTTTCCGTGGTAGCCTGCTTCATTTTGTGGTCATCGACCGGTTTCGGGCGTTCGCCCATCTTCAGGATGCGTTTTTTCAGACAGTGTGACAACAGAGACTTGCACAGAACAAATTCAGTTTACACACTGACTGGTGTTTTTAATTGTATTTAAAACTCAATAAATAAAATTCAAGTTTTAAAGTTTTAAATACGTACAATTAAAACACCAGTCAGTGTGTAAACTGAATTTGCTCTGTGCAAGTCTGTGTTGTCACACTGTCTGAAAAACGCATCTTGAAGATGGGCGAACGGCCGAAACCGGTCGATGACCACCACCAAATGAAGCAGGCTACCACGGAAAATGTTCTGATGCTTTCCAGCTCTGTGGAACCAACCACTACAACAAAAGTTATAGGTATTTTATATGTGTAGTTAGTATACAAGTGAAATGTTTAGAACCGCTTTCTAGAAAATTGCAAAAATAAAGAAAAATTCATGATGCCCATCCATGCCTTATATTTATTTAACACACTTAATAATTTTCTTCTTATATGGGTTAATGTAGACTTTTATAATCAGCAGAAGCGGTGTACAGTATTAATTCTGAAAGTAGAGGAATTAGTGGAACTAAAGCTTGAACTCACCGCTTCTCAGAACTATATATTTTCTCTTTCTCTCTATCACTTTAAAGAAAGTTTCAAATAAAAATAGAGAACAAAATTTCTTGGACATCGGCAATTATAAGGAACTAAGCCAAGTCATTCAGTATGTACTTACTCCAAATACAATAATAGTATTTGAACACATTCAAAATACTATATAGTAGTTTTGGGCGGTTACATACACTAAATATTAGAAAAAAGTACAATGTTTACATTAGACATTTCGTGTTTTAAAGGGTTTATTTAATGTAAAATAAATTAAACCAAGTAGGAATAGAATAAAATAACCAACGTCAAGATAGTAAGTAAATAAGCAAACTTCCCAACCTTATCTCCTATAAAATGTCTGCTTTCACTGTACCGTACTTCTAGCGCATTGAGTTTTTTCATAGAAAACAATTTTAAAGATTGAACCTTTATTATAAAGTATGTAAGTATGTATGTGTGTGTTGTTTTACAGGAATTAGAAAAACATTAATAAAAATAATTTGAAAAAAGAAAAACTTTCTGCTACATCAAGCTTTATCCTTTTATGTAGATATATGGATAGGCCTATTAGTCCTTATATTGGTATTTTTCTATTTCTATTTATTTTTTCAGAATTAATCCAGATAAATCTGATTTTTGTTTCGCTTATAGTGTTTGAGCAAAGCCTTCCATGCTAAAAATCTTGCAAGAGTATTGCCCACTGAACTCAAGACCCAGATGTATTTCTGTTTTCGACTTCAAAACTTGAAATACAAAAAAATCTTGCGTGAAATATTCAGACGCCTTTCTCCAATTGAGAAAAGTATAAAATTGGCAAATTTGCATTAAACTTGAAAGTTTTACTCAGTTACTCTAGCGAGGTGGGATGGGGGTTTTATATTGGTTAGCATTGATCGCATGGCAAGTAGTGCTGAGGGCGGGAGTGGAGTTCTGGGGTTGTAGAGAAACGTATTCTACGCATATTGCAACTGTCATATGACGGATACGGTTTGAACTTTTTTTTTCTTACACAGAGGCCCTTAAAACATATCTTTTTGGTTGAAAATTTAGTTACGAAATTTGACATGATAGGAAAATTTTGAAAAATGGATAGGAAAATATGAAATTCGCGGTTTTTAGTAAATAAATTATTTTATATTATTTCTTTATAATTATCAACTGAAATTGATGTTAGTGCAGGTGATTATTATTGATTCTAAAAGTATGCCTTTTATTAATCTCGGAATGATTTATGTGGAGATTTACTGGTTAAATTGTTCATTGCGGCCAATTTTTTCCCCCTTCCACATTTCAGTGTTGGGGTAGGAAAACTGGAGGAAAAGATGGAGGAGATGATGGTTTGTGGACTTCAAGAGAAATAGGGTTGGCGGAAATAGAGAATATTTTTCACCAGACCACCCTCTTGAAATACCTGTAAGGTGATGGGCGATCTGTGGGGAAGAAATTTTACGAATTGGACTTCTCTTCTTCTCTTCTGGTTAGATATATATCTCTCTATCCCTCTGCTTCACTTCCTTCCCGCTCCACA
The DNA here is from genome assembly GCA_011037195.1 of Triatoma infestans. NCBI lineage: Eukaryota > Metazoa > Arthropoda > Insecta > Hemiptera > Reduviidae > Triatoma > Triatoma infestans. The sequence goes on from JAAEAF010004831.1 coordinate 51,041, forward strand.
CCACCTCTATGCTCTACTCCAAACAAAGAAGGAACTGTGTGGAATCCGATTTGGGTGGAGGAGAATACCTTTTCACTTTGGCAGAAAACAAAAGAAGATCCTTTCCTAGAATTTCTGTTATCTCCTCAGTTCTTCTCATCATCACCATCATCATGGTCGCCCCCCCCTTGGTTGTGTATTGGCTGGCTTTTTCCTACTACTTTCATTTATATCCATGGACATTCCAATTAAATGAAGCACAGAATTGTAATTTTTCTTTTTTTGTTTTCCGGAGGAAATGAATTTTTTCTGATTTCAGTTAGATGTGATTGCTATTCTACCTTCTGTGTTATTTAAATCAGTGGAATTTTCTTTTAATTGACATCCTTCATTCTTTTTTTTCATATCATCAAAAAACTCTTCACATTCGTAAATCTAATTATATACTCGGTTAAACAGTTCTATTTTGTTTTGTTCATTATTCAGTCGCTCGCTTTTCCAAATTCCTCTGAAGATTCTGCTCTTTTTTTACATTCTCTTACTGAGCTCGAAGAGATCATGAAAAATGAAAAACACTTGTGTTCCCCGATTGATACCGCTTCAGTGGTTTGCTAGCAACGCCCCCTATTGCAATGAGTCTTTTCAGGTCGACAAATGTATCAACGAAATTTGCTCTGTCAAAGTCTATGTTATCACACACTGTTTTGACAAAAACATCCTGATGATGGGCGAACTGGTCGATGACCACAAAAAGAAGCAGGCTATCACGGAAAATATTTCTGATGCATTTCAATTAGCTCCATTGCCATTTTGCTTCATTAGCTTTCAAGATATAACCACCGAGGCTCATTGCAATAGGAGTGAAACGTCGGTTTCTAGCAAACCACTGATACGGTCACAGCCCGGAAGCTCATGTGTTTTCACGAAAATGGCCGCGGAAACCTAAAAGTTCGTCATGAAAAATATTTGATACTGAGCTTTCCCCGGAAATTCATGTTGGTGTTACATGAATATGATATTTTTTTTTTTTTTTTAGCGGAAGTCATTTAACTTTCACAAAACTTCAAGTTATAAACTTTCAGAAAAACGAAAAATCACAGGAACTTAAAATTTGATTTCTGAGACGTCTATCGCATCCCACACAAAGATTTCATTCAAAATCTATTATTGAATCGGGAATATGAGAGACTATTGATTGGCTATTTCAGTTTTCAAGATTTTCTTCGAAATTTGCTAGAACGATTTTCTTAACTTAAAACTTTTCATACCAACCAAACAATAAAAGCTTAATGACTTTAATTTGAAATATTTTTTCAGGAATATTGAATTTTGGAGGTTTCTGTTTTGAATTTGGAGGTTCTTTTTGAATTTTGGAGGTAGATGGAGATACTGCTAAGTAGGGTAAAAGACCGGTTCTGGCGCAAGGGCTACGGAGCCAGTCTTTTTGGGGGTTGCAAGAACGCCGCTGCATCATCCAAATCAATGAGCTTAATTCAAAGATGACGTCATCCGATGGCTTTAATTATCATTCAATTCGAAGACTATTAAATTACAAATAAATTATATATTAAATTATATATATAAATAAATTATAAATAATTAATAAAATATATATTAAATTATAAATATAAATAAATTATAAATAATTAAATAAAATGAGATAAAAAAAGTTGTTTTACCTGGAATCGAACCTTAATTTTTGGGTTAGAAGGCGGTAATGCAACCCACTAGACCAAAGTGGCCACTTAGTTCATATGTAGAAAAGATCTCGCCTATAAATTTACTGTGGAGTGCCCGTGCGTGCGTTGCATGTTCCATGTAGTTGTTTAGCTTTGTAGTAGTTTTGTTCAAATAATCATAAAAATTTAAACAAGTTTTTATTTTTTTTTTAATTTATTACTTCTTACACCTAATAACTATAGTACGTATTCTTTTGTAGTTTTCTTTAGATCCTTATACCTCACCCACATACTTCTCCGTCATATCGTTTCCCTCCCTCTCTCTCTCTCTCTCTCTCTATATATATATAAAATATATACACAGACACCTAAAGAAAGGCTCCGCCCCACGAACCCCAGGCCAGGGTTCATTAACCTGTATTTTTCCATTCGTACAGAAGTTTATTAACCTCTATGTATGCACAATGTTTGCAATATAATTTCTAATTATAATATATTTATTTATTTTTTTTTTTAGACAGATACTTATGTAAGTTTTTTGGTAAACAATAAACTAAAACTTAATCTATGGTTCCTTCTTATCTACATTATATCGATCAAGTATATTGGACATTTAATACAGTATATTGATTTATGAGTCACTTACCTGTGTAAGGTTTTTGGTAAGCAATTACAATTTAATTTCCATTTTCCTTCTTTAAGAAAAATCTATTTAGCCTATTATACAAAACACACCGAGGACAGCCGAACTACAGAGCCGATAATAACCGAACAGTCCTTATTTTTTTTTTTTTTTTAAAGAAAAAAACACATTACACAATCATTTGTAATTAAGTTGTCCAAGTTTTCTAATAGTCCAAATCGTTCGTTAGTAGGTTTTACTTTTCTTCCATAGAGCTGAGAAACACTTAACACTTGTGCGAGCCCATGTTGTCTCTGCCGATGACCGATTAACACTTAATTACAAAGGACTCCACTATGAGTTAAATCTCCACTTTCCTTTTTAAGATAATTTTTTGTTTTGTTTATCGATCAACTATATTTATAGAATCTAATATATCGTTTTCTTTTTGGTACTGCTTAAAGTCGTTGGATCTGTTATCTAACGCAATGTACGACGAAATAGTTAATAATATGTTTTGTCGAACTAATTGTTTATGCAATTAAAGAAAGGGAAAAAAAAAAAGCTAGTGTTTAACCAGAGATTTAATAACTGTTGTATCTCAATTTACGTATCAAATTCCACATATTTAATCACTTTTCTAATCTAAAACGTACTCAATTTACACACATATTTCCGTCAATTCTTGCAAAGAAGAGATGTAAGTTTTCGGTTAGAAATGTAGAAAGTGCCTTTCTTACAAATTGACATGTAAGAAATAAAAGTAAGAATAGCGATTTATGCGTACATATTAAAACTAGTAATTTAAATGGAACTATATATATTTTAAAACACTTTTTATTAGAGCAAAAGTAATTTTCTCTAGAGATAACTACTGTAAGTTTGCAGTTAAAATTGTAAAAGTCGAAAGTGCGTATCTTAGAGCTTAACATGTAAGAAATAAAAGCAAGAATTGCGGTATATACGCATTTATTAAAACTAGTAATTTAACTGGAATTTATATGTTATACATGTTTAAACACTTCTTATTTGAGCAAAAGTAATTTCTCTCTAGAGATAGTTTGCGGAGTTTCGCAGTAATATCTTACTACAGTAGTATTTTTCTGTAGTCTTTTTACAGGAGTAAGTCTAATTCCACCACAGTGGAAAGCTGATCCTACACAGATAATGTAATTTCCAAAAAAAAAAAATCTTCTATCGAATTAATTGTTTGTACAATTAAACAAATTACTTAAAGAAAGGAAAACTTAGTGGAACCAGTAGTCTTTTTATCTCAATTTAGGTACAAAATTCCCCCTACATTTTTGCAATCTAAGAAGCACTCAATTTACGTACTTAACTCCCCCCAAAATAGTGATCAGTTTCCAATTTAACTGGTAAATGAATTATTCTATATTTTTGTAATCTAATAAGTATTCAATTTACATATATAGTTCCAATAGAGAATTTAATAAATTAATGGGATTTATACCATAACTAGATAGAAGTAACTTCCTTAGTGAGTAACAGATTGATATTCGATCCTAGAGTTATGGATGTGCAAATGACGAATGATTAGACAGTAGAGAATGTATTGTGTTAAATGTCTTTGGTCAGGTCAAAATGTAAAATCACTGCACAAAGCAAAGTTGGACTACAATTAAATCCGTCGAATAACCAAGAAAAACAAAGATATACAAAAGAATATATTGCACTACAACATTCGTAAGTTATCGTATTGTGAATTGGAATAACAGTTTTGCTAGTAATTTCCAAGTTCTTTCCTCAACCTTTCTAAATATGTAACAACTTCTTCTGCCATCTTACATTCTTAAAGAGGCATAGGATATTATGCGCTAAAAAACATGTTACTTTTAATAAAAGAATATTGGAACAAGTTAAACCATTATAAGTTTCTAATCTGGGGAAAGATTGCATTATATCCAAATTCGAAATCTTCTGTTTTGTAGCCATTGTCTAATGTCTATTAGTCCAAGAAAAACACACAGATATACAATAGAATATAAACATATATTGCACTAAAACATTCTTAAGTTATCGCATGGCAATTATTGTGGATTGCAATAACAGTTTTGCTAGTAATTTCCAAGTTCTTTCCTCAACCTTTCTAAACATGTAACAGCTAAGAAAAAAGTTTCTAATCTGGGGAAATTATATCCGAGTTCGAAATCTTCTGTTTTTGTAGCCATTGTCTAATGTCTATTAGTCCAAGAAAAACACAGATATACAATAGAATATAAACATATATTGCACTAAAACATTCTTAAGTTATCGCATGGCAATTATTGTGGATTGCAATAACAGTTTTGCTAGTAATTTCCAAGTTCTTTCCTCAACCTTTCTAAACATGTAACAACTAAGAAATAAGTTTCTAATCTGGGGAAATTATATCCAAATTCGAAATCTTCTGTTTTGTAGCCATTGTCTAATGTCTATTAGTCCAAGAAAAACACAGATATACAATAGAATATAACATATATTGCACTAAAAACAGTCTTAAGTTATCGCATGGTAATTATTGTGGATTGGAATCAGCCTTCCTCAACCTTTTTAAACATGTAAACAACTTGTTCTACTGTCTTACATTCTTAAACAGGCATAGGAAATTATGCCCTAAACAATATGTTACTTTTTAATCGAAGAATATAGGAACAAGTTAAACCAATGTTTGCATAGTATAGGAAAGGGAAATGATTGCATTATATCCAAATTCGAAATCTTCTGTTTGGAATTTAGACATTTCTACCAACACTAACGTCTATTAATCCAAGAACAACACAGATATACACAGAATATAATACAGTATATTGCCCTAAAACAGTCTTAAGTTATCGCTTGGCAATTATTGTGGATTGCAATAACAGTTTTGCTAGTAATTTCCAAGTTCTTTCCTCAACCTTTCTAAACATGTATACCTACAACTTGTTCTACAGTCTTAAATTATTAAACAGGCATACTGATATTATGCACTAAAAAATATGTTACTTTTTAATCGAAGAATATTGGAACAAGTTAAACCAATGTTTGCCTAGTATAGGAAATGGGAAATGATTGCATTATATCCAAATTCGAAATCTTCTGTTTGGAATTTAGACATTTCTACCAACACAAACGTCTATTAGTCCAAGTACAACACAGATATACACAGAATATAATACAGTATATTGCCCTAAAACAGTCTTAAGTTATCGCTTGGCAATTATTGTGCATTGCAATAACAGTTTTTACAATTTTTCATTTTTGCAATAACTTTTCCCAAAATGTAACACAATCTAGAGTAATAAAGTACAAAACAAGTTTGAAGCATGTGCATAGCATTTCTCAAATGTGACACGATCTAGAGTAATAAAGTACAAAACCATTGTTGCGCATGCGCATAGCATTTCTCAAATCTAGAGTAAATTGGTATATTAATAAACAGAAATAGCACTTTTAGGAGACAACCTAACCCCCCCCCTCCGCCTCAAAGGTGCCTAAAATGCATTTTCCCAGAGAAATATTTCAAATAAAAATTGTAGATCCTTGTATGTGTAGTTGATATATCAATTTTACTGAAAATTGTTGGAACTATTTTGAAATGATTGCAAAATCCATTCAGTAAAGTGGTACTTCCGCTTGAGGAATTTCGACAGATAACGGACTTCTGGAACCCCATGTGATACCCCAGACGGAATAGCGTGTTTGAACTAATTACTATAACACTAAACAGAAAATGGTTAAATATTACGTAATGTTCTAAAAATAGATCTTTAGAGGCGGTGACCTTGAAAGGAAGTTAAAACTATAAACAATTAGCGATCGAATATGCATATTTACATATTTGTAAAAAATGAATGTGTGTGTGTGTGTGTGTGTCGGATTCATTGACCTTTAGATAGCAAGACTATGCATGTTTTTTGCAACATTGTGCCAGACTTGATTGAAGTATTATTATTTCGCGCTGTTTGAAACACCAATTTTGGCGGAAAAAAATTTTTTAAAAAACTTGTTTTATTTCCTTAAAAATATAATATTAAAAATCATTCACTCATTTCATTTATTTATTGTGATGAAGAACCCTCTGTAATCTATAAAAACAGATTTAAATGATAAATATAAATACAAGCGAGAGTGTTTTCTACTTCAAACACGCATGACCAACTCCATGCCGGCCTGGTCATACTCTGAATATAAACTCTCGCAGAAGGTTGGGGGGGGGGCAAATGAGGCCATCCCCACTTTACATCATTAATATTCCCCCTACTGCCAATAGAAAAGAACGCCGCGAATTTTAGTACACAAAGGGTATATATGTAAGTAGTTTTTCTCTTCCAAAAAATATTTTTTGAGAAAATGCACTTAGTATGCCAAATTAATGAAATTCATCGGTTTTTTTTTATGGAAAAATAATAAAAACTATAAAACTGTTCAGTAAAACACAGTTCCTGCTTACTAATTTTTCTTGAAACTCGGAATTTTTGCAATCCTCGGAAACCCTACCCCATACCTCTATGCATAGACTTGCTATCTATGCTGTTGAAATTCTGAGTTTGAAGAAAATCAAATGACCGGAAGTGTTTTTTTTTTTTTTTCAATGTTCTACTATTTTTCTAAAAACGGCTCCAACGATTTTCTTTATACTAAGTATGTGAACTATGCGTATAAGTAGCTACAACTTTTACTTGAAACATTTCTCCAGATAACCTCATTTTAAGCGGGCCTTGAGGTATGGGGTAGGGTTTTATTTACCTCTAAAATGCTACCATATTTAATTATACAATTCTACCATCTAGACCAAAATTAATTGCCTAGATTAATGGATTGCCAAAATTCCGAGTTTCAAGAAAAATTAGTAAGCCGGAACTGTGTTTTACTGAACAGTTTTTAGTTTTTATGATTTTTCCATAAAAACACCGATGAATTTCATTAATTTGGAATACTAAGTGCATTTTCTTAAAAAATATTTTTGGAAGAGAAAAACTGCTTACATATATGCCCTATTGTTCACCTAAAATTCGCTGCGTTCTTTCTATTGGCAGTAGGGGGAATATTAATGATGTAAAGTGGGGATTGCCTCATTTGCCCTCCCCCCTCCAACCTTCTGCGAGAGTTTATATTCAGAGTATGACCAGGCCGGCATGGAGTTGGTCATGCGTGTTTGAAGTAGAAAACACTCTCGCTTGTATTTATATTTATCATTTAAATCTGTTTTTATAGATTACAGAGGGTTCTTCATCACAATAAATAAATGAAATGAGTGAATGATTTTTAATATTATATTTTTAAGGAAATAAAACAAGTTTTTTAAAAATTTTTTTTCCGCCAAAATTGGTGTTTCAAACAGCGCGAAAGAATAATACTTCAATCAAGTCTGGCACAATGTTGCAAAAAACATGCATAGTCTTGCTATCTAAAGGTCAATGAATCCGACACACACACACACACACACACACACACACACACATTCATTTTTTTTTACAAATATGTAAATATGCATATTCGATAGCTAATTGTTTATAGTTTCAACTTCCTTCCAAGGTTACCGCCTCCAAAGATCCATTTTTAGAACATTACGTAATATCTCACCATTTATCTGATTAGTGCTATAGTAATTAGTTTAGACACAATATTCCGTCTGGGGTATCACATGGGGTTCCAGAAGTACGTTATCTGTCGAAATTCCTCAAGCGGAAGTACCACTTTACTGAATGGATTTTGCAATCATTTCAAAATAGTTCCAACAATTTTCAGTAAAATTGATATATCAACTACACATACAAGGATCTACAATTTTTATTTGAAATATTTCTCTGGGAAAATGCATTTTAGGCACCTTTGAGGCGGAGGTGGGGGGGTAGGTTGTCTCCTAAAAGTGCTATTTCTGTTTATTAATATACCAATTTACTCTAGATTTGAGAAATGCTATGCGCATGCGCAACAATGGTTTTGTACTTTATTACTCTAGATCGTGTCACATTTGAGAAATGCTATGCACATGCTTAAAACTTGTTTGGTACTTTATTACTCTAGATTGTGTTACATTTTGGGAAAAGTTATTGCAAAAATGAAAAATTGTAAAAACTGTTATTGCAATGCACAATAATTGCCAAGCGATAACTTAAGACTGTTTTAGGGCAATATACTGTATTATATTCTGTGTATATCTGTGTTGTACTTGGACTAATAGACGTTAGTGTTGGTAGAAATGTCTAAATTCCAAACAGAAGATTTCGAATTTGGATATAATGCAATCATTTCCCATTTCCTATACTATGCAAACCTTGGTTTAACTTGTTCCAATATTCTTCGATTAAAAAGTAACATATTTTTTAGTGCATAATATCAGTATGCCTGTTTAACAATTTAAGACAGTAGAACAAGTTGTAGGGATACATGTTTAGAAAGGTTGAGGGAAGAACTTGGAAATTACTAGCAAAACTGTTATTGCAATGCACAATAATTGCCAAGCGATAACTTAAGACTGTTTTAGGGCAATATACTGTATTATATTCTGTGTATATCTGTGTTGTACTTGGACTAATAGACGTTAGTGTTGGTAGAAATGTCTAAATTCCAAACAGAAGATTTCGAATTTGGATATAATGCAATCATTTCCCTTTCCTATACTATGCAAACATTGGTTTAACTTGTTCCTATATTCTTCGATTAAAAAGTAACATATTGTTTAGGGCATAATTTCCTATGCCTGTTTAAGAATGTAAGACAGTAGAACAAGTTGTTTACATGTTTAAAAAGGTTGAGGAAAGCTGATTTCAATCCACAATAATTACCATGCGATAACTTAAGACTGTTTTTAGTGCAATATATGTTATATTCTATTGTATATCTGTGTTTTTCTTGGTTGTTCTTGGACTAATAGACGTTAGACAATGGGTACAAAACAAAGATTCCGAACTTGGATATAATTTCCCCAGATTAGAAACTTATTTCTTAGTTGTTACATGCTTAGAAAGGTTGAGGAAAGAACTTGGAAATTACTAGCAAAACTGTTATTGCAATCCACAATAACTGCCATGCGATAACTTAAGAATGTTTTGGTGCAATATATGTTTATATTCTATTGTATATCTGTGTTTTTCTTGGACTAATAGACATTAGACAATGGCTACAAAACAGAAGATTTCGAATTTCGATATAATTTCCCCCAGATTAGAAACTTATTTCTTAGTTGTTACATGTTTAGAAAGGTTGAGGAAAGAACTTGGAAATTACTAGCAAAACTGTTATTGCAATCCACAATAATTGCCATGCGATAACTTAAGAAAGTTTTAGTGCAATATATGTTTATATTCTATTGTATATCTGTGTTTTTCGTGGACTAATAGACATTAGACAATGGCTCCAAAACAGAAGATTTCGAATTTGGATATAATGCAATCATTTCCCCAGATTAGAAACTTATAATGGTTTAACTTGTTCCAATATTCTTTTATTAAAAGTAACATGTTTTTTAGCGCATAATATCCTATGCCTCTTTAAGAATGTAAGATGGCAGAAGAAGTTGTTACATATTTAGAAAGGTTGAGGAAAGAACTTGGAAATTACTAGCAAAACTGTTATTCCAATTCACAATACGATAACTTACGAATGTTTTGGTGCAATATATTCTTTTGTATATCTTTGTTTTTCTTGGTTATTCGACAGATTTAATTGTAGTCCAACTTTGCTTTGTGCAGTAATTTTACATTTTGACCTGACCAAAGACATTTAACACAATACATTCTCTACTGTCTAATCATTCGTCATTTGCACATCCATAACTCTAGGAGCGAATATCAATCTGTTACTCACTAAGGAAGTTACTTCTATCTAGGTATGGTATAAATCCCATTAATTTATTAAATTCTCTATTGGAATTATATATGTAAATTGAATACTTATTTGATTACAAAAATATAGAATAATTCATTTACCAGTTAAATTGGAAACTGATCACTATTTTGGGGGAGTTAAGTACGTAAATTGAGTGCTTCTTAGATTGCAAAAATGTAGGGGAATTTTGTACCTAAATTGAGATAAAAAGACTACTGGTTCCACTAAGTTTTCCTTTCTTTACGTAATTTGTTTAATTGTACAAACAATTAATTCGATAGAAGATTTTTTTTTTCTTTTTTTGGAAATTACATTATCTGTGTAGGATCAGCTTTCCACTGTGGTGGAATTAGACTTACTCCTGTAAAAATACTACAGAAAAATACTACTGTAGTAAGATATTACTGCGAAACTCCGCAAACTAGCTCTAGAGAGAAATTACTTTTGCTCAAATAAGAAGTGTTTAAACATGTATAACATATAAATTCCAGTTAAATTACTAGTTTTAATAAATGCGTATATACCGCAATTCTTGCTTTTATTTCTTAAATGTTAAGCTCTAAGATACGCACTTTCGACTTTTACAATTTTAACTGCAAACTTACAGTAGTTATCTCTAGAGAAAATTACTTTTGCTCTAATAAAAAGTGTTTAAAAATATATACGTTCCATTTAAATTACTAGTTTTAATATGTACGCATAAATCGCTATTCTTACTTTTATTTCTTACATGTCAATTTGTAAGAAAGGCACTTTCTACATTTCTAACCGAAAACTTACATCTCTTCTTTGCAAGAATTGACGGAAATATGTGTGTAAATTGAGTACGTTTTAGATTAGAAAAGTGATTAAATATGTGGAATTTGATACGTAAATTGAGATGCAACAGTTATTAAATCTCTGGTTAAACACTAGCTTTTTTTTTTTTTTTCCCCCTTTCTTTAATTGCATAAACATATTATTAACTATTTCGTCGTACATTGCGTTAGATAACAGATCCAACGACTTTAAGCAGTACCAAAAAGAAAACGATATATTAGATTCTATAAATATAGTTGATCGATAAACAAAACAAAAAATTATCTTAAAAAGGAAAGTGGAGATTTAACTCATAGTGGAGTCCTTGGTAATTAAGTGTTAATCGGTCATCGGCAGAGACAACATGGGCTCGCACAAGTGTTAAGTGTTTCTCAGCTCTATGGAAGAAAAGTAAAACCTACTAACGAACGATTTGGACTATTAGAAAACTTGGACAACTTAATTACAAATGATTGTGTAATGTGTTTTTTTTCTTTAAAAAAAAAAAAAAATAAGGACTGTTCGGTTATTATCGGCTCTGTAGTTCGGCTGCCCTCGGTGTGTTTTGTATAATAGGCTAAATAGATTTTTCTTAAAGAAGGAAAATGGAAATTAAATTGTAATTGCTTACCAAAAACCTTACACAGGTAAGTGACTCATAAATCAATATACTGTATTAAATGTCCAATATACTTGATCGATAAATGTAGATAAGAAGGAACCATAGATTAAGTTTTAGTTTATTGTTTACCAAAAAACTTACATAAGTATCTGTCTAAAAAAAAAAATAAATAAATATATTATAATTAGAAATTATATTGCAAACATTGTGCATACATAGAGGTTAATAAACTTCTGTACGAATGGAAAAATACAGGTTAATGAACCCTGGCCTGGGGGTTCGTGGGGCGGAGCCTTTCTTTAGGTGTCTGTGTATATATTTTATATATATATAGAGAGAGAGAGAGAGAGAGAGAGGGAGGGAAACGATATGACGGAGAAGTATGTGGGTGAGGTATAAGGATCTAAAGAAAACTACAAAAGAATACGTACTATAGTTATTAGGTGTAAGAAGTAATAAATTAAAAAAAAAATAAAAACTTGTTTAAATTTTTATGATTATTTTAACAAAACTACTACAAAGCTAAACAACTACATGGAACATGCAACGCACGCACGGGCACTCCACAGTAAATTTATAGGCGAGATCTTTTCTACATACGAACTAAGTGGCCACTTTGGTCTAGTGGGTTGCATTACCGCCTTCTAACCCAAAAATTAAGGTTCGATTCCAGGTAAAACAACTTTTTTTATCTCATTTTATTTAATTATTTATAATTTATTTATATTTATAATTTAATATATATTTTATTAATTATTTATAATTTTATTTATATTTATAATTTAATATATAATTTATTTGTAATTTAATAGTCTTCGAATTGAATGATAATTAAAGCCATCGGATGACGTCATCTTTGAATTAAGCTCATTGATTTGGATGATGGCAGCGGCGTTCTTGCACCCCCCAAAAAAGACTTGGCTCCGTAGCCCTTGCGCCAGAACCGGTCTTTGTAACCTCTATGCTAGTTACTTAAACTTCCCCCTAAACGGATACATCGATACAATATACAGTGAAAAACTTTTAACACGAAACTGAGGAGATGAAATATTTTTTTGTGTTAAAAGAATTGCGGGTTAAACGATAAAATAGCGGTTTGTTTTCGTCTCGATTTCTCTGTCATTGTACACGTAAAGAAATAAGTTTATGTATTGAAATTAAAAAAACAAAAAAAAACACAAAATTCGCAGATTTTAACACAAAATTCACCGAATTTGAAAACTAACAAATAAATTGACAATGGCAGTGCCTTTACCTACTCAAAGACAAGCGGAAACCTAGCAACAGTGGCAGCCATTGTTTATTCTGTTCCGTCTAACGAAAAAAATATGCCAAAAAATCTGCATGACGATGTGATGACGATGGAGAAAACAGGTATATTTTGTTCTTCCGAGAAGTGAAATCTTTTCGTGTTAAAAGAAAATAAATGTATGAAATTACATAGTATTTTGTCGGGACCGCAGTTTGATTTCGTCGTTAAGCGTTTTTCACTGTACTTACTTTTTTTTTACAAATATAAGGTACAACATTACAAACATTGCTAGAATTCCAAATTTGAAAAAAATCGATAACCAGATGGGCGACATTAGGGAATTTTTTTAAAAATATTATCGAAAACAGCTGTAACGATTTTATAAAAATCTGATTTGATTATCATTGCCATAAGTCCTTGCACAAAATACCTGAACTTTATTTTTCATTGTAACTAGAGAAAAATAGGCGGATTTAATTAAAGTTATTTATCCATTAATATTTTAATCCTTGATCTAATTTTGTTACAATTTCCTTACTTAGTGTTATATAAATGTGAAGAGAAATAATCATGCTGACATGTTTGAGAAAATTTTTCTTCTCAAGAAATAGGTGTATGTGAAGGGACGGACGAGTTAACTCTTGTTGTTAAGGATTTGTTGTTGTCCCTCTTCAGAACCTTGATCCGTCTTAGATAAAGCTCTATTACTTCTATTTAGAAGCTCCACTTGGTGGTTATTTTTTCTGCTTCTTTCTTAGCCTTTAGTTTTTCTTCTTTTTCATTTTTTATTTTTTTGCCCTACATCAAGAGCCGTTTCTCTGTGCCGTAGCATCTAGTAACTAAGTTGGTTTTGCCCCCCTCCCCCCGAGCTCACATAGAGATACACTTGTCTTGTTGCCTTCATTCTTACCCGTCGCTCTTATGGCCCATATAAATAATGAAGGTTAGATGTAATCTGTAAATGAAGCCAAAAATCCTTTTTCTTGTTATCCAGCATTTAACCCATTCCTTTTCCACCCCCTCCCAAAAAAAGTAAAACCCAACCCAGTTTACCCACCCCAACCCTATGTCCCAGTTTACAACTAAAGCCTTCAAACTCCTTTTTTTTATTTTGCTTTTTTTTTTTTTATACCGCAACCATACTTCCCCTCCTCAGTTCCTTTTTCATCTCTTTCAGATATGCCATTTTCTTCTTCTTCTTATTCCTATGTCATGTTCTTCTTCCTAGTCCCTGCCACCATCACCTTGGATGGTACGGAAATAAAAGGCAATAATTTATGTACCTAATGTGCCCTACATTGTTATTCTAAAAGAAGAAGAAAAAAAGATATTCATTTTTTCCTGAATACTTTTCCCTTTGGCAGCCATTTGCTAATAAATTTTTCCATCCCCACTCTTTTTTAACCCTTTATTCTCCCTTTTTTATCGAAAGATTTCTACTTTCTCTTAATGCTTTAAGAAGAAATATTGTATTCGTGTCAAATTTTGTTAATTGAATTTCTAGAAAATGCATGTTTTGAAGTTCCAAGAATACGAAAAATGTGTGTGTTTGTGGGAGTTAGAACAAAATATCTCTAAAAAGAACAATTAAAAAAAAAAAAAAATGTAAAATTTGGTACTTTAAAAACGAAGGTTGGTGATAAAATCTAAACGGAAGCTGTATAATTTTACTTGCACATTTTGCTTTTTTTTTTACTGCTGTTAGAGAAAGTATTTTACCGTGTCAAATTTACACCTGATATAATGTTTTGAGGTCCCCTGAGCCCGAAACGTGGTATTTAGAAATGATTGTGTGAGTAATGAGTAAAAAAATTATACTGACTAGCATTTAAACCTTTACTAAATAAGTTTGAAAGCACCACTAAGTAGATAACGATATATATTCAATATAACCGTTATTATCTTTTATTGAACTTTTGTATTACTATTTATGACAGGGCTAGTTATAACACTTTTTTTTCATAGCCATTATTTTATTATAATTTTTTTTTCATGTAAGTAGCCTAGTTTACGAATAAAGGAAAATGGAATTAGATGAGATGAATAATAAGAGGACAAATTTTTTTTTTTTAATTTGTATTCGTTAGAAAAGATCATAATGAGGCGCTGACGTTTATGATGAAGTAATCATTGGAAAGAGTAGTTTAGTTGGAGGGATGGTACGGCTGTTTCTAGATAGCCGGGTTCAATGAGAAGAAGGAGTTACTCGAACCTAACGAGACCCCGTCCGTCCAAACTGGCCTTAGTAACATAATTAAAACATTTGAACACTTAAAAAGGAAAATAAAATACTTTAAAGCAAAAAAAGGAACTCAAAGAAAACAAAATGGTATCTAGTTTTTGCGCATGCGCTACTTTTCTAGTTGCTTTCATGATTATTACTTTTAATTACTTTGTAAAATAGTGCGAGATGGAAATTATTACGGGAAATTCATGCTTTTCCTAGAAAGTTTTTCACGTCCTTTCCAAAACTTCTTCATTGTACTTCTTGTATTTTGATATTATTATCATCATTATCATTATCTTTATTATTATTACATCCAGTTTTACTTCAGTTTTAATTGTATTTCACAAAATTACTTCTTTGGATGTTACTTACTAAAGATGAATTTTAAGAAGTTATATATATTTAAATTTTATTTTTATTAACACCTTGAACCTTTAGTTTGTTTTCACATTTTTGTATAACATTTGATAATAACAAGTTTTTTATTATATACACTACGTACTCAATAGGATTTCAGTCTGACTTCATTGTCTTTTAGCGTTACACCAATCAGTCTGTATATTGGTCTTCAGTGACAGGAGTTAACTGAGAAAAGTAACTTGTAAGATCACAATAACTTGTGAAGCAATAACGCTGCAAGAGTTTGTGAAAAAAATGAGTTTGTGAGGAAATAAGGCAGGAATAAGACTTTAAATTAAAAAAGGAAAAAATCGGGGAGATGAAACCACTTTCTCTTGCTGCAATTTACATAGTTATTATCGACAGATTTGTTCAAACTTATAAAATTTAACACATGTTTAGTCATCTTCAATGTTTTATTAGTCCAAGTATCAAAACTTAAATATAAACGACAATTTTTGAGGAAGGTAAACTTCGCAAAACCCTCTTAATTGAATTTTCTGGAAAAGAAAAGTCAAATAAACATGACAGATCTCATTATGTATAGTCAGTATACGAATTTAACGGTGTCTTCATGGAAAAAAATCGCAACAAACTGAAGAAAAAACTTTTTCAATAAAGAAGCTGCACTTCCGTTCTTACTTTCAAAATGTCTCTCTCATACTGTCAGATTTGATAGTATGAGGCAGATACTTGAAAAGCGGAAGCCAACGTTTGTACACGAACGTGTTTTTGAATCAGTCTCTGACTATTGGAGCGAAATCTAAAATCGTCAGAATTAACGAAAAGCAGCATTAGGATTAGTCCCTGTTAGTGAAAAAACTATATTCTCATCGGTGAAAGGTTGCGGAGTTACTAATTGTTCGTTGAAAAGAGAGCACGTGAGGTGGTGGAAAATATCTACTAGTTGTTGTGGTGGTCAGTTCCGCAGAGCTGGAAAGCATCAGAGACATATTCCGTGGTAGCCTGCCTCATTCTGTGGTCATCGACCGATTTCAGGCGTTCGCCCATCTTCAGGATGCGTTTGTCAGACAGTGGGATAACACAGACTTGCACAGAGCAAATTCAGTTTTCACACTCGTGTTGTCTGTAACGAGAGAACACTATCCGGAGATGGCTTCGGGTGCCAATGACCGTAGATGTTTACGCACCTTAAATTAAAAAAAAATGAAACATACCGATTATCAGGCAAGATTTTTATATTTTGAAAAAATAATTAAAAAAAAAAAATCACACAATAACTTCTATTTCTGAGCAATACACAGTAATACACAGTCTGTGTTATCACACAGACAAACGCATCCAGAAGATGGGGGATGACCACAAAATGAAGCCTGGCTATCACTGAAAATGTCTCTGATATCTACTAGTTTTTGGCTTGAGATTAAAAAGAAAAAAAGCATTACTTTATTCGGATATTTCAGTTTATTTGTGTAACTGGTTATCTGGGGAAATCAATTCTTCTGGGCAGCATGGAGCTTGCTGCAGAGCTGACAACATTTTATCAAACATACATCCATATCTAATAGGCACTTGATTTTTATATTTTTTTAATTAAATTAATTTTATTAAATTCTGTGTCAATTTTAAATATTGATTGGGGTAAACTTTTTCAAACTGATTGAGCAATATAACAAACGGAACGTGGAAGAGCGTTGGGAGGAAGTACACAATATCGTATAAATTGTATCTTTATTACTTTATTGGATTTCATTTTGTGTTACTCCTTCTATATTATATCTATTGTACTGCAATGGAGGAGAAAGAGGAAATTCGTATAAATTTTTATTAACAAGTAATTGTTCAAATCTAAATTTATTGATCTTTATTACTGTTACTAATTATTTACGATTTGGCAATGTTTTTATTTATTATTTGTTACTTTGTTATTGCTGGTTGAGTAGAAACATTGCGTTCGTCATGAAATTTTGTGTTACTCAAAGTATTGCGATGGTATCATAATTTGAAAATTGAATTTTAATTGGAATTACATATTTTAAGTCTTGTCTAAATGACAAAAAAAGTGTTTTTACCAAACGGTCTGTATGTATGTAATAACAAAATATATCAAAAACGAAAAAGCCCCAATAGCTCAAATTTAATATTCCGTTTAGATATACCTCCACCACCCTATACGAAGGTTTCTGCTATATTTAAATGTTGTATCACTTTTATTGGAAACTTTTTCCCACGGAAATTGATTTTCAATTGGTTTCTAGGGGGAGTGCAGTTTTAAGATTTCCTCTAAAGTATCATTTTGGTATAATGTATGGTTCATAATATTGATACATGCTAGGTCTCCTAATACGTCTCAGCTAACCCTAGTTAGCAGATCAATAAAAATATTCAAGTTGAACGCTAGAACTTCTTCATAGAACTTCTACAACAGCAAAACCAAATACAGACATGCAACACTCTATTAAAAGCATTGTTAGAATGGAAAAAATCAGTTAAACGGAAGTGTGCCTTCATAGAATCTTGGGGGGGGGGAGGACTTTTAATTGCAATAAGCTTAATGAATAGATATAGTCCTATCACTTATATTTGAAACAATTTTCCTACCTTTGGTTGGTTTTGAAAGGACCTGTGATATAGACTGAAGATTAAATTGCCTTTACAAGTTTGCATAAGGCCAAACAACTCATATTCAGTTAAACTACGAGTATAGTTCTTTCCGTCTTTATTTATTTATAAATGCAAGACCAACTAAAGGCTCATTAAAATTGGCAAATTTACCAAACAATTTATTTAATTAGAATTGTAATCATTTCAATAAATGATAGTGGTATTGAGTTTTCACACATAATTTTTTAGATTTTGAATTTTTCTAGATAATGTGGTGTATAAAAATGAAATGGCCATTTTTCTACCAAAAAATCTTATTTTTTATTAATTCAATATGCAGCCAATTAGGATTGTCTGTTTAAGTCATCTGATGGATTCCTTGGGTTTGAAATCAAAAACCTCATGCACTCCAATTTCAACTTCGGTGAAGTTATTAAATTTTTTCCCGTAAATGGGAGACATCCAGTGAAGCAATCAGCATAGACGGATGGAGCTAATTCTGGACTGTCGGATGGATGTAAAAGAAAGTTCAATGCCATCAATTTCTTCAATTTTTTCTTTAGTCTGGTGGGAGATCAGTGGTCGAGTGTTATTTGGCTGCAACTATTAATTCCTTACGGTTGATCAAAACTGGATATCGCTGGACCATTTTTGAGTGTATTCTATCTTGGTTATTTGGCGTTATAGGCCGGAATTCATGGAAAGTCTATCGGGAACGAATTCGTGATGAATTACTCCTTCCTAGTTCCAGATTTCGCGTGGAAATCCATTTCTCATCACATTCTTTTGTTGAAGCGTATGTCAATTGGAAGTTTTAAGAGAAGTTGGCAAGGATCCATTTACTTGACGGCATGTCGAGGTATAAGTATATGCAGCGCAATGCCATGTCCTCCTTTTTTACCTTTCACATAGTGGAGATGGTGGCTAACAGTGTCTTTAGACACTCCACTTCCGCGGTAAGTGCACGAGTACTTGTGGTTGGATTTGATTTGATAGCTTCCCTGTAAAGCCTTATCAACAAT